>KK118464.1:102274-122318 GCA_000611955.2 Stegodyphus mimosarum
TTTTGTATCGGGGTTGCCGTAATCTAATTAGATTTCATACTAACGTTTATTCTGACACCAAATGGCGTCCTGTCAACAGAAAAGTACCCTATTTTAAGAGTATTTCAGATATTAAGCCAAACGTAATAAGGAAATTACAAAACATATCAGTTCTTCTATGTCATAACAGAAGATCTATGAATATATTAAGATATGTATAACAATATACTAAAGATATACAGGTAAAAAGTCAGTGATGAAGTTTTCTTTTAAATTGGAGTTTTCATGCATTCAATCTTAAAATGTTAAAGATACTCTATACAACACTGTATTCAAGTTATGTTATTAATCTTAAAAGTGAAATTAATTTTCAAATTAGAATTTATTTTTTGAAATTCTTACATATCTGTGAATATAAAAAAATCTTAAATAACTTTTAATAACAAACACAAACATTTAACATAAAAAAATAAAATATAACCAGTTACATAAATAATGATATATTATAGCTATTCTTAAAAACAGATATTATAACACTTCTATAAAGCACGGATTTATTATCCTTTATTAATCTTTATTTGTTCTATTTCCAGCTAGTCATGCAATATTTTTTCAAGTGCTAAAATTGGGAGACCTGTTAAAAATTATCTAGTTTTCAATCTAGAGCTCATATAAAAGCTATGTTAAACAAAAACGTCCTATTGAGCAAAAGTTTTATGTCATAATTTTATGTTTTAAAAATTAAATTAATATCATAATTTTAATAACCAAATTAGAAATATAAATTTTAAACACGCATCTGTTGCTAATAAAACTAAGTTAGCTAAAATTTTCTGTAGCATTAAATTTGGGATTATATTTTTTAATAATCTACTTCACAGCACAGTTATTAAATTATTTATACAGCTATTTCTGTCGCTCCTTGAATTATATGGGAATCAAGACTGCAGATATGCACTTGAGCTGCAAAACTACATATAGTGGTTACTTTCTACAACTCAGGTTATTAACAGCCTGATGTTGGCGAGAAGCATAAAGAGTAGATTAAAATATATTTTGTGCATGTATTATAGGCTGCGTTTTTACAATAAAATAATTTGGATAAAATAATATTTTTTTCAAATGCCCTCACTTCCCTTCCACAAAAAAAAAAAAAAAAAAAAAAATTTTTCAAATACCCTCCCCCCCCTTCCAAAAAAAAAAAAAAAAAAAAAAGAAAGAAAGAAAAGAAAAGAAAACGAAGAATGCTGCATCGGTTTAATCAATATCATGTTTAGGTTACTTGTTCACAGAACTAATTACCTGCATGAAAAATAATATTGCATGAGATGCTGATTCAACTGAAACGAAAATAAAAAATTATATGTTATTGAAGGAAAATTTATCTTTATTCATGTACATAAATGTAAAGGCTTTAATAACAAAGCAAGGCAAAGTAATTGCTCTAATTATAGAAAGATGAAGACAATTACTATGATTGCTCTGTGGTAACTTCGCTGCATAAAAATGTGATAAAAAGGATCCAGAACTACAAGAAATCTGATGGATAAAATCACTGAAACTAGGTAGTTCATCCCAATTTGAATTTTTTGCATTTGTTCAGGGTAAAATGCGAATAACGGACCAATTTTTTTTAGAAAGTCTTCCACAACTAGATCTCACATGAGGCAGAAAGTGTGCTTTGTCTTAAGCAGGTAGGAAAATACATTTTATTGCGAAGACTAATTTGATAAAAGAATATGTTGTTCAGATGGAAACAATCAGTTGTTCTAAGCAGATACAATGACTGTGAAATAGCTGTGACGTAGTCATAAGAGTGCAGTATGTGCAATAGCCAACTTTATATAGATATGATTTGTTATCACATTTGTTAACATTCCTTTCACTGCCAATAGTGCCACTGAAATCCTAAAATTATACCCCAAAAATATCTTACAGGTATATGCCTTTTAGATTATATGATCTATCATCGTATGATTTCTAGAAAATTAAAATGCCATTAAAGTACTGCTCATTACATGCTGCAAGATAATAAGCATTGAATATTATTTATTTACTCATTACATACTATTTATGTAACATATCATTATTTCATTATACACTTGCAAGATAAGCATTACATTCTACAAATTTAGCATTAAGGGAACTAACGTAAATAATTTTTGTAGCATAATAATATGAAAAGCTTCTGAATATTTTATACAGATACTTGAAATTTTTACTCTTTTATATAATATTTCAGATGCTGTTAGTTACATTGAGTATGCAGTTTATACTATATTATCATTTGGTATACAATGCTGGCTCAGAATTAGCCAAAATAATTTGTTTGTTTTTGAATTGGAGTAACTTGTTACTTTAAAAGCTAACAGCATGTCAGTGTTGTCCATGGTCAGCTTTCTTTAGATTTTTTAGTAAGTTTGTAGTTCGTTTTCTTTAGCTTTTGTAGAAGTAATAAAATATTGTATAATCATTAAAAAGCTGAAGGAACAATTCATCAACAGGAATTCAGGAAGGGTAATTTTGTGAACAGAAATGATAATTTTGTGAAGTACAGTCTTATCATTATAATTTGAAAGAGCAATTGCATTAAAAATTAAACATTATTTTCTTAGTTGTAATAAAAATTCTATTAGGATTTCCCATCATAAATTATTATGCTTACATATTAAATATTTAATAGCTGAATTTCTTTCATAAGTGTAGTTTACAGCCACATTTGCCATATAGATGTACAGATGTGCATAAATGAATATGCAAGTCTATGTATAGATATGATATATTGTTTGAATTTACATTTGCAAACTATTTCATGTACTAACTTAACCAGATCAGAACTGAATAATAGGTCAGAATGGAAAACTCACAAGAAATAGCATCACTCGTTTTATTTCATCTGTAACCTAAATACATTTAAAAGATGTAGTAAATATATGTTTTTAAAAGGTATTTTGTAAAAACGATATCAAATGTTTAAAAAATTAAACTCACTTATATTTTAAAACAATATTGTAAAAACAGAATTCAATCATTTGACAAAACAAATCCCGAAACTTTTGTAAAATGACTTCTTTCACCATCAAATATTCATGCTTTATATATAGGCATCATGATTGCATCGTGATTTCAGTATCTTAGTTGGATCATTCTAAATAAGACTTCATATTTAGCATTTGAATACTTTTCCATTAACACCACAACTACAGGAAAGCATCAGTGAGTATAAGTAAATGCTTTTATCAATCAAAATAAAAAGTACTAAATGCAATATTGAAGATTTTGACTGCTAAACAACGGTTAGCAAACTATTTTTCAAAATAGTTTGCCCTTCTCGAAGTCATACAAGTAACTGAGAAGAAAGAATTCAGTGAAAGTACACGCTTTTTTATTTCCAAGTTGGCTAACAAAACTACTTAAGAATTATTTCAGATATTAAATTAACTCTCTTCCTAACCTAATTCAATCTAAGAATACATTTTTATATAAGTCTATCTAATTTTACCTTAATACAGTTACAAATATTGTAAGGAAATGGTTACCTAAAATACTACATTTTAAACCTAAATGCGCTAACAAGCGATTTTTGATGATTGTCAGAAAATATAGTTTCATAGAATATTAAGTTGTCACGACTCTTACGAAAAGAATATTACTATTAACTTATTTGTAAAATTTAACTAGATATCAAGAATATTATTTTGATCCAATAGGAAGCTGTTCTTTTAAGATAATCTTAACTATTAAAAATGTACAATTTTTCATCCTATGTATAATTTATACGATAGAAAATAATCTTCAGTATTAAAACCGAATTCGTATAAAGATTGTAATTAATGTCAAAGAAGATATTCTTCAGATTCTGGAAGAACATTTGGATTATTTTAAATATGATAAATCCACAAGGGCTATCTGCTTTAGAGGAGGGATGCCTCTGTGGACGATATTTTAAAGGAAACTGTGTTGTCTTCACTTAGCACACGAGGAAACCACAAACAGGTCGAATTTATAATATTCAGTGGTCTTAACCACTCTCCACTCGTGGGGATATAAGAAAGAGAGGATAAGTCATTAAATAATTATACCCCTAATATATGAAATTATGAATAATCAATATTAAAAGTCAACAAGAATAGACAACTGAAAAAATTGCCTATTAAAGTGTCAGCATTACAAATGGTAATCAAAAAACTGTAGAACAGAATAGAAGAAACAATGTCAGCTTTTTTTTCTCAAAATAATCCGTTCTCACGGCAAAAGTACTTTTTCCTTGGAAGCAAAATTGCTCATCGTGCTTAAGAAACCAGTAATTGACAGTAATTTTAGCGTCATATGCAAAATGCATACGTAGATAGATAGATGTCTTTCTTTGGATTTTTAAACAGGAAAGAGGTCACTTAAAACAAGATCTTAATAATATAATGCGGTAGCAAATGGCATTCTGCAACAGTTTAATGACCTCACGTTATCAAGACGATAAAAAGTTTAATTCGGTAACTTTCCCCTTCGTCTGCTGTTAATTTCTTCTTGCAGTTTTTTTTTAATGATGCATAATAATCCATGTTGCTTTTTTCACGCTGAGAATAACCAGTTGTCAACATGTCTTTAGTATCCCAGAAAGTACCAGACGTAGCTTTGGTTGATGATGACATTTAGTGTTTGTGAAAGAAAAAAAAACATATTTCTAGATCTGATTTCATATTTATTCTCCAGATATGTTTCATATGAAAAAAAAACACATCTGGCTTCTATTGAAACTGTCAAAAGTGACTCTGAAATCCTCACAAGATCTGTTTTCTTTGTTACTATTAGCACTACGAAGTGAGCTTTCTCGTATCGCAAGATTTTTGTTTTTAAAACTGATTCTACGTTCTGAAATGGAATTTCTACATTCTCTATTGCATGAATAATAATCATTGTCTGTCTAACATAACGGGATATTTTCCCAACTTTGGGAATCATCTCATTTTGTGGAGGATGGATAATAAATGAAAAGCTAATGTGTTCACCACATGACTACCTTATACAGAATATTAAATTATACGCATTTTGCATTTCATTTAAACTTATTGGATTGAATTAAATCTACTTCCTCGATAGCGCTTAAACCGCAATAGAATAAATGCACTCTTTAAAACTCACTATATTTATTTACCATAGCAACACTTTAGCGATAGGTTCACTTATCAGAGTTACATCTCATTCATTTGATAACTCAGAATGCACAAACATTATAAAATCTGAAGAATTATCTAATCGCTGCCATATGCTCTATCCAAATACTACGATAAATCTAAAACGACATATGAAAGAAATTAAACAAATAAAAAAGAAACAGTTTTTCACAGACGATTCAGCGCCACTTATTTAATGCACATGCGTTACTCGTAAACATTCTCCTCTATCCGAGACAGACTGGCGAGAATATTTGCTGCTAATACCAAACACGTAATTTCTCGAATTCCATTAGAGATGTATTTCTCATTCAATTAACTCAGTTCTCACTTCGCAGCAAGGCAAAAATACATAAAAACTCAAAGCATTTTCATTAAAAATTGAAAGATATAGAAAAACATAAAACACCAAGTACAGTTAAATCAATAAAAAAAAATTTACAATTACAATTACAATTTCTACGCAAAAACAAGCAATTCTGTCAGCAGGCAAGAAGGCAGATCTTTCGGTGCACCAAACTAAAAGTTTCCTTTGGTTCCACTCAGTAAAAAGACACTGAAGGTGTAGAAAGAGTTAATTCATTATTCTGCTAAGTTTCAAATGTAAACAAATATGGCTCTCTGGGGGGAAAAAAACTAGGCTCAACAGCACTTAAAAACTTTTAAATTGTTGATAATTGTACAAATATTGCATGCAGATTAACTAAAGGTATAACAAATTAACCGGAAGATATGAACAACTTAAGTCAATCATTTTTTAAACAAAAAATGCACAATTTGCTAACATACAAGAATAAGAAAGGGAGCTCGCTGAACCGAGTAACAGCGTGGTATATGTATACTTTTGGTACGGCCGATTGCAACCAAAAAGGGAGGTACACAAATACATGTTATAGCAGTTTTATATACAAAATGTCAACGTTCTGAGACTACTTTTGAGTTATGCGAGATATATACCTGCACACTCCACGAAAATAATCTCCTCTAAATCCATTTTAAATTAGTTTGATAATTCAATTGGGGGAAAAGAGTTCTTTATTTTGTTCTTACGTACATGTTTCACTCAAAAACATCTTTAAATTGCATTCGATAGCGGTCAAAATGGATATTTTCGTTGAAATATGGTACCCGAAATTTTTCATGATTATAATACTTTCTTTACTTCGTACGAGGAAGTAAAAGCAGACCATTAAAAGTGTATTTGTAACTGTTTTATAACCTGACGGATTCAGGATCTGATTACTTTAAAAAAGAAAAAAGCATATTTTATTGATATAAAATTTGAGGACTTACATATAAGCTCAGTCACCTTAGCGCAATTAAGCTACTTTTTACAGAAGAAAGAGAATGGTGACTTATAATTGCAAAAAATCATTTATTGCCTGCATACATAGTTTTATATTTTATTTAGGTACTTATTCCAAAAAATTCGTCAATAAATCTTGCTCTGACATTTTTGCTTTGACATTCTGACATTTCTGACATCTTGCTCATTTTGTTCTGACAGTTTTGTGGTGATCGGTTTAAGGACAGGTTCAAAGCAGTTGCTCCTTCTGCAATTTTGCAACAAAACACAGCATTGCTGCAGAAATTTTACTCCAGTTTCTTCCATTTTAGGCAAGTCTTATAAGTTCATACTTTAAAATTGATTATAAGGCAAAAAATACCACAGTTTACCTAGAAAACTGTCAAAAATAAGAACCCTCCACCCTCCAAAAAACAGAAAAGACTATAAAATGGTGATATTACTTTTTAAAATTGAACAATTATTATGCATATGGTTGCCCAAGTTTATTGCATTCTGAAGATTTTATGATTTCTACTAAGGTGGTTGTGGCAATAAGTAAATACCATTATGCTTTATAATGAGTTACATAACATTTTATAAAGATTCCATCTAACTCTGCTCTCATTTTACTATTGATTCTACAAACCTTTCAGTTGTCTTTCGTAAATGCTGTTTTTTAAATGGTAGATACTTTATTATTTTTACTATATTTTAATAATTAATATCTTCTATTTTTAAAAGCATTAAAATATCTAAAACTAAGGAATTTATTCAAGGAAGCACACAATTCTGTTATTATTTATTATAAATGGTGACATATACAGATATTAAAACGAAATTCAAATGAACCAGAAAAGGGAGCTAATATTTTCAATACAATTAATTTTTTAAATTAAATATTCCACTGATATCTTAAGGCCTAGTAAAAGTGGAAACGATTCAAGAAATTAAAAAAAATCACTCTTAAATTCGAAAATTATTCATAACGAGATATTCATTTTCTTACCAACTTGACGTTTTTCAGCGTTTTGTTTTTGTGGCAATAGATGTAAAAAATCTGATGTGTACACCACGTGACTTCCTTGTAAGGAATATTAAATTATACGCAATTTTAATGTATTTCATTTAACATATTGAATTAACAGTTAACGATTTTGAATTAAATCTACTTCGTCAATAGCGCATAAACCATAATAGAATAAATAGACTCTTTAAAGTCAACTATGTTTATTTACCATAGCCACACTTCGGCGCTAGGTTCACTTAACAGCGCTACATCTCATTTATTTTATAACTCAGAGTGAGGAAAAATATACCGTCTGAAGAATTACCACAAGTTCTATTCAAATACCATAATAAATCAAAAACGATGTATAAAAGAAATCAAACAAATAAAAAAGAAACAGTTTATTGCACACGATTTAGCGCCGCTTGCCTAATGTCCATGCGCTACTGATTAATTCAGTTCTCACTTCGCGGTAAGGCAAAAATACATAAAAATTCAAAATATTTTCACTAAAAATTGAAAGATGTAGAAAATATAAAACACCAAGTATAGTTAAACCAATAAAAAAAAACAATTTTTACAATTAAGATTACAATTCGTATGCAAAAACCAGGTAATAACTTAAATGATAATTCTAAAATTAATCAAGCATAATTTAATTCACAATAATAAAAGAAGACGTTACTTTGTTGTTGCGAAGCTTAGTTTTTCTAGATTGGCAACAAATCCATTATTCTGCTGAGCTTCAAATGTAAACAAATTTGGCCACTACCATAACCAAAAATTAGGCTTAGCCGCATTTAAAAAGCTTTTAAATTTTTGATGATTCCGCAATTATTGCACGCAGGTTAACTAAGAGCATAAAAATCTTAACCAAAAGATAAGAACAACATAACTCAATCATTTTTAAAGCAAAAAATGCCCAATTTACAAACATATAGGATTAAAAAAACTGAGCTCACTGAGCCGAGTAACAGAGTGGATATATATATATATATATATTTTGGTGCGGCCGTTTGCATGGAGATGCGAGGTGGACCAAAATGCGAGGTGGACATTTACATGTTATAGCAGCCGTATATACAAAATTTCATCACTTCTGAGGCTGCTCCTTTTTGAGCTATGCGAGATACATAGGTACGTACATACGTGCGCACAGACGCCACGAACTTCAGAATTAATTTTAAATCAGTTTTATAATTATTTTGGGGGGAGAAAAGAGTCTTTTATTCTGTCCTTACATACGGATGTCACTCAAAAATATCGTTAAACTCCATTCCATAGCGGTCAAAATAGATATTTTCGTTGAAATATGATACCCGAAATTTTTGGCGATTACAATACTTCCTTTTTACTTGGAATAATTACTTTTAATACTTACCTTAATACTTACTTTTTACGTACAAGAAAGTAAAAGCCAAAGCTGTATTTTTGTGTCGTTTGGCTTTTACAGCTTTAGTAAAAGCCAAACGACACAAAAATTCAGTAATCCATCAAAATGCATAATATTCTGTTAGTGCATATAAAAGCTTAAATCTTATTTATTTTGTGTCCTTATTTATTTGCGTCGAAGTTAAGTGCTTCCAGGTAACTAATAACTCTATAATTCAGTTCATATTCAAGGTAAGTCTTTTAATAATTATTAGTTATTCTGAACTTACCACCAAACAATTTTATATACTTAATACAGTAGCTCCCAAACGTGTCCGCACACTTTAAGAATTTGCAGAAAAAGCACTGTGACCCCGAATTGAATCCGAATATAAAGCCTAATATTTTTTGATATCATCTCCATGTAATTTTGTATAAACCAAACTTTTTACTTCTTTTTTCGAAGTAAAAAGGAAGTATAGTACTCGCGAAAAGTTTCAGGTACCATATTTCAAAGAAAACATCTATTTTGACCACTATCGAAGAAAATTTAATTATGTTTTTGAGTGATATCCATACATAAGGACAGAATAAACCACTAAATAATTATAAAATTCTTTTATCACCAAATAATTATAAAATTCATTTCGAAGAAATTTTTTCCTTGGCGTCTGTAGGTACGTACGTATGTATGTATGTATCTCGCATGACTCAAAAACGAGCAATCTCAGGTTGTTGAAATTTTGTATATAGGGCTGCTATAACATGTAGATGTCCACCTCGCATTTTGGTTGCAATCGGCCGCACCAAAAGTATATAAATATATGTATATATATATCCACTCTGTTACTCGGCTCAGAGAGCTCAGTTTTTTTAATCCTATATGTTTGTAAATTGGGCATTTTTTGCTTCAAAAAGGATTGAATTATGTTGTTCTTATCTTTCGGTTAAGATTTTTATGTCTTTAGTTAACCTGCATGCAATAATTGCGGAATTATCAAAAATTTAAAAGCTTTTTAAATGTGGCTAAGCCTAATTTTTGGTTATGGCAGCGGCCAAATTTGTTTACATTTGAAGCTCAGCAGAATAATGGATTTATTGCCAATCTCAGAAAACTAAGCTTCGCAACAACAAAGTAACGTCTTCTTTTATTATTGCGAATTAAATTATGCTTGATTAATTCTGGAATTATCATTTAAGTTATTAGCTGGTTTTTGCGTACGAATTGTAATCTTAATTGTAAAAATTGTTTTTTTAATTGCTTTAACTGCACTTGGTGTTTTATATTTTTCTATATCTTTCAATTTTTAGTGAAACTATTTTGAATTTTTATGTATTTTTGCCTTATCGCGAAGTGAGAACTGAATTAATCATTAGCACATGGGCATTAGGCAAGCGGCGCTAAATCGTCTGCAATAAACTGTTTCTTTTTTATTTGTTTGATTTCTTTTATACATCGTTTTTGATTTATTATGGTATTTGAATAGAACTTGTGGTAATTCTTCATATGCTATGATTTTTCCTCACTGTGAGTTATAAAATGAATGAGATGTAGTTCTGTTAAGTGAACCTAGCGTCGAAATGTGCCTATGGTAAATAAATTTAGTGGCCTTTAAAGAGTCCATTTATTCTATTGTGAGTTATGCGCTATTGACGAAGTAGATTTAATTCAAAATTCGTTAACTGTTAGTTCAATATGTTTATATGAAATGCAGGAAAATTGCGTATAATTTAATATGTTTATATGAAATGCAGGAAAATTGCGTATAATTTAATATTCCGAACAAGGAAGTCATGTGGTGTACACATCAGGTTTTTAATTTTTAATACGGGTTTATTTTTTTTTCTAAGATTAAACATGTAGGAGGCATACATAAAACACGCCAAAAAGTGGTGGTACACTAAAATATTTTCGTAAATTTCATAAATAGAATTATCGTGTACCTTTTTTTTATTTTTATGTTTTAGTGGCGTTTAAAAAATTGTTTGACTTTATATTTTTCTTGCTTACTTCGTTATGTTTTATTATATATTTAAAAATAGCTCGTAGTGGTAAGGAAACAAAGAACAGCATTCGAAAATTGATAATTTTCATCATAAGGATGGAAATTCGATTCGGGATATCGCTATAATAGTAAATTTGTCCCATTCTAAGGTGCAGTATGTGACAAGATGCTCTAAAGAAGGAAACTGGATCCAGAATAAAGTAAGAAGAGGCTGTCCGGCAAAGAGGACTCAACTCTACTGAACGTGACCAGAGATTTACAGTTAGAAAATCCGTGAAAAGTCCACGTTTGAATGTTGAAAGATTTCTACAGAATTTACTGAAACATTTTCTTCTTCAATACCACTTAAAACTGATCGACGAGTACTAAGATCAGCTGGATTACATGGGCGCTCTGCTCGAAGAAACGTTTTTGGAAGTACAAAAAATAAAATGCTTAGGCTTTTCTTCTCGAAATCAATGATCTGTAAGCTCGAACCTTATTGTAATCATGTCTTATTTGCAGATGAATGCATATTTAACATTTTGGGTTCCGATGGACGTGTAAAAAAATGAGGAGCTTAATGCCAAGACCTTGGTTTGAACAATAAAGCATGGCGGTGGAGGCGTTCTTGTGTGAAAGTGCATGTCCAGCATCAGGATTAAATAATTTCATTTTTATTGATGGTAAAATGAATCTGCTCTTTGTTCGAATATTTTAAATGATAATTTAAAATTATTCATCCAATATTTGGAAACTTGAAACAATTTTATTTTCTATCAGGATAACGATCCTAAGCACACGTTCGCCTTTTGGGTGTCCATAATTGCCCACAAGTTCTGAAAGCACTACTTCAGTAATTAGATATAAACCCAACAGAACACGTTTGGAGAGAATTAGAGTACGAAAATATAACATTAGAACAAAAACCGAACTAAAAATAATAATGATGGAAGAATGGAGGAACATTGATGAAGATATTATAAAAAGCTGGTGATTTCTATACCCAGACATTTGGAAGCTGTCATAAATATTGCAGGATATACTACAAAATACTAACTGACAGAAATACTACAATATTTACTATTATGTGCAGAGTTCTCCAAAGCGTACGAAGACATTTGTGACGTAACTTTTCTGTTACTCTTTTGTTATTGATTTTAAAAAAACATAATTTTAATATGTCATAAAATAATTGATTCAGTCTTTCTGAGTAAAGTTTATAGATATTATTACAAACTTTTCATTCTAAAATATTCATTTTTATTAATAAATAAAGCAGTGTTGCACTGAAACTCGTAAGTGTACTAACACTTTTGTGAGCCACTGTATATAAAAGACAATAAACTACTTTTATTCAAACCACTTCGGAGATTGCTTTGAATTAAAAATTTATGCTGATAAGTGAGATTAAAAATTAATTATCTCAAGAGAAAGGAAAAGATAATTAAAAAGAATTATGTACAGTAGAACTTGTAAAAAATCAGGAAAGAAAATTAACACAAAAATGCAGAAACAAGATATGCTAATAATTATGAACGTAATAGTAATTTTAAAAAATAATAAAAAAAACTTTAAAAATAATAATAGTAACTTAAAAAAAAACTTAAAATAATAAACTTACTTATTATTAATAAAATAATAATAGTAACTTAAAAGATAAAAAATGAAGCTATGCTTATTAATAAGTAAGGCCCGTTCACATACAAGAGTAGCTTTGAAACTACATCGTTGAGATATTCTGACTAATCACGAAGCTGAAGCAACACCGACTTTAAGTGCAGAAGCCGATTTTCGCTTTAAATCCTTTTAAACATGATGTCAAATTTTACAATTTGTAAATAATTAGTTACTTAAACAATTAATACTTTTTGCTACGTTAAGCATAGAAATAAAGGGTTACTGTTAACAGAAGAATTTTTAAACACTTATTATTGTTGTTAACAGTCATGCGTTAGCAACTGAAGTAGTATACTAAATTATCCTTACTAATACGCAGAAAAGCTAATATTATGTTTTCAAACTGAATTTCTAGTTAAATGTTTTACATTCTAATGTCACAAAACATATGCAAGTATAGAAAATAAATGGATTCAAAATGTACTTCACAAATTATCCTACACACCCAATACTTTTCGACACCCACTACACTACACCCAATACAGACGTTTTACTTTAACCCTAGGCCCTTAAATTATAATATGAAGAGGATGAGAAAGTTGTTTTTACAAAATTCGCTGCAATCTAGATTATTATTACTTTCAAGTCTCACAAAGTCGATCAGATAGTCTTTATGTACAAAATATTCCATCAATGCCGTCGCTAAGCTCCTAAATGAAGGACTACAACTTGATCCTAACGATATTGGAAATCTAGATTTCTTTATTTGCTTTTTAAAATAAGTAATTAAAATTTCACAAATGGTTCCGAATCAATTATGTCATCATTATTATTTCATCTATTGTGAATTGTGCAAATTTATGTGCCATTTGATGAATTAACACGACTGGTAATCCATTCCGTTCGGCTTTTTAGAATCTAGGCACTGTATTCCATCGGATTTAGGCACGCTTTGTAGCCACTAGCTAAACGTTATTTACATCTTAATAGCACACACACAAAAAACATTCTCTAAAGTTTGTACTAAGTTAAAAAACAACTTAACCTAAAATTTTCATCATGGAGTAATTCGATATGAGATTATTATTCACTCTCCCAATGTAAGATTGTTTAAAATACCTAGAACCTAGACATCACTTTTGTTTCTTGAAGGATTCCAGACTCGAGGGAGTAAACGACACGCAAGAAGCTTGTGAACTTCAGTAAAAAACATCGGTATAAAAGAGTTGAAATCAAGATATATAGGTGGGAATCATTTTGAATAGCCGCTCTGATCTACAAATTTTTACCTATAAAATTCTGAATGCTGAAATATATAAAAATGGCCTCTTAACCCTTATGTCAAATCTTTTAGGGTTTAATTAATAATAACTTCATTGTAATGGACGATAGTGCTCGTTCCCACTTTTCCAGTGAAAGAATATTTTGAGAGCGAAAGGATCCAATAGACAAAATAGCCCGCATATTCTATGTATTTAAATTAATTTATGCTAGGTGTCGGTGAAACTCGTTATGCAAACTTTTCCTACCCCATCTTACGTAACGCTTCCTAAGTTCTTATCATTCACCCCCCCAGAAAAGAAGGCTATTTTGCAGTTTTAAGATATGCCAGGCTTTGAAGCATAAAGATCATGTGCAAGTTCAATGTACTTAGCTGCAAAATCGTTCAAGTTAATTAGTTTTATTTTCTTTCTTGGTTTCATTACACGTATGCTATTTTGTAACCATACATTACATGGCAAAACTAGTAACAGGAAATTTCGATGATGCCCTTCTTCGCCTGATACTGTATATCCACCTGCTTATTTTGCTTTAATGATTAATTCTGCTCTTCTCAACTGTATTATCCTTCTCCAATATAAAGAAATTAAGTCGCCTTGAAAAAAGAGTTTTGTTTCAAATTCTTTTGATGTAATAAAAAAAATTCTCTAAAATCAAATAAAAGGGTAGTTTTAGATGAATTGGAGGTCAGCTTCAGTTTGTAAGAACGAATTTTCCATCAAGGCTTTATGGAGAGAAAGAAATTTTGCTTAGGCAGCTATGGAAATAGGGACTGTAATATTTGATTTTATTGTCAAAGACGGCAGAATTTAGTTTCTAAGCTTAATTTATAGTAAGTCTTAAAAAATTGTGGTTCTGAAATGCTAAATTATTATTTTTTCTTTAGAGATTCGTCATGACTATTCTTGGCGAACATCTCCTTGAAACGTTAAGTCCTTATCTTGAACAGGGAGCTGAATGCAGCTATGTTCTGTGGTAGAAAACTGTGGTTAAGTGGTAGAAGAACTATACTTCAGAAGGATTTAAAATCCTCTTTTATTAAATCACAATTATTTACAGCCACTTCCCAACTCGGGAGGGATACAGAAAATAATGATCGCACTTGGGTCTAAACTGAACAATCAAATAATTTAAACTAAAAGTAAGTAGAAATTTAAGTAGTCGTTGCTCACAGAGCTATGAACGGGAGGTTGGCCTCTATGCTAAATGGTGCGTAGCAAGATTTAACTAATACTAACGCACTTAGAATTATTTCAATAAGTAATAGCATAACAGCGCTACGGCTTAGAATTTAAATACTAGCTAGTCAGGCGAATGTCGAACAAAGTAACAGTGGTCTGAGACTAAAAGCTCTCTCACACTGAGAGGTTCCTACCTATCGTTTGGTTCCACTTTAAATTAGCATAAAGCTGAAACGCGCGCTTATTCTAACGGGAAGTTGAAATGAGAACAGATAGAAAAAGGCAAATTAAAATAAAACTTTGTTAGTTTAAACTAAAACCTTACATACTTTCCGCCAGAATTGGCAAAAGTTGAACTACTGTGGTCCAAACGGATCATGTTGAAACTTGCAATTCTAGAAAATACTCAAAATTTAACTCTTCTAAACTTAGGCCAACCTTTACAGACAAATAGAATTTCTTGGCCATTTACAGACGAAAACTTGATTTTTACATACCTCTTCATCTGTTTTGAGTAATACTTTGGTTTCGTCTGAGTCCTTCCAGCAAAATCCGGAAGGAAAGAAATTTTAGTATAACATAATAACACTAAGTTCTAGTTAAGACTTCTTTCCTTACACGTGTAATTTCTCACACACACATTATCATTCAAGCAAAATTAAATTCTTCCCCCAATGCTCTCCAGCGGTGTTGAATGAAAAGCGAATCGCCACTGCGGTTTCTCTTTTTTGTCCGGAGGTGTTCTACTCTACCACCTACGATCGACTAACATTAGTTAGAACTTAACATACCGAGACCTCAGAAGACACCCTATAAACAGCTAAACCTGATGTTCTAACTAGCTTCGTGTCTATCACTTTAATTGTAGTTGGTGGAGAGCCTATTAATACTCGCATTCTATTGCTTCTACGTCGCCTTTTCATGCATACAATTCCTAGTTTGCACAAAGAATGCCTCATTCAAAATTAACTTTGCACCTAACGCGCATTGATGCAATAAATCTTTTTTGTTACATTTCATAAAACTTTTAACAATTGCGTACAAATCACAAGATACAATAAATGCGTTAAATTTCTAAGTTTACAGCAAGTGCTTCACATTCTTTTCAAAGTTCTTTTCTGAACATCGCATTACACTGAAACAATAGTCTGTAGACTAAATCGTGTTTTTCTTCTACCGACTTTTCATTCTAGAAATTTGCAAGTTTTTCGACAAAGCATAATACAAAAACATTTAGTTAACATTCTCGCAGCAATTTATTGCTTTTACAAGACTAATATTTTCACAATACTTCAGAATCTACTTTACAAACATTAAGTAATTTTAAAACTTTGCAAAATTACAATTTTAAACAAAAACATCTTTGGCGTAAAAATCAACCTCGCTTGAGGTAAAAAGAGACCCTGCAACTTGCAGTAATACTCGAAAATTAACTAAACGTTGGGATAAGAAATACTACTTATCTTGTTGTAGTCAGCCATTCTTTTCTTGGCCCAATCCTTGAAGGTTCGGTAGATTGTAGCTTGGGCCAGTCTCCTTGACTTTGGTTGCTGACCGTTGCCCTCTTGTTGTTCCTCCACCTTTCTTTTATGTGTCCTTCTTTCCATCTTGGGATATTTACGCTGGGGAGGAAGGGGATCCGCTCGACGTTTGTTCGGCTGGGTCCTCTGTTCCTGGGCCCTTGTTCGTCGCTGCTTCGGGCTCCTGCTGTATTCCGGACGTTGATCCTCAGGCTGCAACCGGGGCTGCTTGCTTCTTAGGCTCCTTTCCGATGTTTCTGCTGTCCTCTTGGCTACTTTGGGTTGGCCTTGTCCATTCTGCTTTGGTCTTTTGTTAATTGTTGAACTTGTATTATCAGAGTTCTTTCTTTTGAATCCACCTCCTCTGGTGATTTTCCGTTTCTTGTTTCTTCTACTTTGTTGAGGAGGGGGCTTTCTTTTTCTGGCCTTTCGTTGCCATTGTTGCTGGTTCCTGTTGTTGCCGCTGAGGTACATCTTCCGTGGAAGTGCGTCTCCCCGGATCCTGGAAAAAATCTTTAAACATTTCTATATTATTAAGGTCATAATACGGCTTAATTTGGTCCACATTAGCAGTAAGTTTCTCGCCGTTGTTCCTCCTTAATACTACGACAGTATGGGTGATTTTCTCGATAATGAAAGGGCCTTCAAAACGCGGAAAAAATTTCCTCACCTTTTCTTCTGGGGCATTTGATAAAGCGTGTTTTATTTTCAAAACTTCATCTCCAACATTGTACTTCACCTCTCTTCTCTTTTTATCGTAGTACAATTTCTTTTTCCTCTGGGCCATTTCTACATTTCCTGTCGCTTCCCGTATCAACTTTTGAATATCATTCATTTTAAATTCTTCTGCCCTTTCCTGGACAAAGAAAAGTTTGTCTAACGGTGTCAAAATCTTTCTTCCAAGAAGCAGTTCAGCGGATGTTTTTTGTGTTGCATCGTGTTTGGCAGTTCTAAGGGCAAATGCAAATTCATTTATATGGCTATCCCAGGCAGAGTGATAATTCTTAATGTAACTTCGAATGATTTTCACTACGTTTCTATTAAGCCGTTCTGCTATGTTTGACTGCGGACCATACGGGACCATCTTTAGGTGACGTATTGCACAGTTTTGCACACATTTCCTCAAAAATATTACTAACAAATTGGGGACCATTGTCGGAAATAACTTTTAGAGGCGCCCCGTATTTTAAAATATATTTATTTAAAATTGAATCGACTACAATTTTTGCAGACGCGCGTTTTAACGGAATCAACTCTAACCATTTGCTAAAATGGTCCACTATAACTAAAAAATATCGGCTTTTGTTAACTTTACTTCTAGGATAAGGTCTCAGTAAATCGATGCCTATAATTTGATTTGGGAATTCTGATTTAACACTATTTAGGAACCCGGCCGGGCGGAAATTAACATAATTATTAAATTGGCATGTTGGGCACGACTGGACATACGCCGTAGTAAACTTTTGCAGTTCTGGAAAGAAAACTGCCTCGCGAACTCTTTGGACAGTTTTTCGTATGCCCAAATGGCCCGAAATGGCCGGGACTTTATAAACACCCTGTATATTAATTCATAATTATGTAGCGATTGTATCCAGGAACTGCTTGACGGCAGCTTTGTCACCTTTTCATTCATTGATTTAGTAATGGATACAGAGAAAGCTGTGCGTTACACGACAAAAGTTTTAAAGCCCCTTGGCCCCGACAGAACATCTAGGAATACTGCCACACAAGCTCACTCAAAGCTGTGGAACGGAATAAAGCTCAGCGTGAGGGTTTTGTTATTGAACGTAATAAGAGGCCAGCATTACCACGGGGTATTACGTAGATGAAGATGTATTCATTCCTCGCATTCCATTGATAACCAGAGATTCAAATATGCCCTTCTGTTTCAAGCGATTGCAGTTTCTCATCCGATTTGCATTTGCTAAGGGTATCAATAAGGCATAGGGACAAACACTTCGTATAGCATGTATTAACTTGGAATCCCCGTATTTTCAACATGGCTAATGTGTGGTTTCTGTTTACGCTCCAGAATTACAAAGGAAAAGTCTGTGTACCCTCATGCTTTGCGATATGGGAAAAAGTAATATTTGTTTTCTGTCTAAATAAAATCTGCAGTTTACTTCGAGCTTTGTAAAATTTTGCACATTTCACCTTACACAAAATAAGATGAAAATCATTACTTGAGATTTCGAAAAACCTACCCTCTCTCTAAGTGAAGCCTCATCGCTTTGCGTAATCCTCTGGCAAAGTCGTGTATTTCAGCTAGTTTGTTAATAAAATTAGAATAAAAATTATAAAAAAATTAAAAATAACGTATTTCTAAAAAGATAAAATGCAGTCCTCTTAGTAAAATCATTGATGAAATTTGAGAAAATCAACGTAAGTAAAATTGCATAGTCAATTTAGAAGACGTATATTTTGTAAAGTCCTCCTCATTAGTTACTCTTTTATCAATTTTCTCAGAAGAAATGAATGATTAAAGGTAAGATTTCTTTTTCGAAAATCCATATCATGTTCGAGGAACCTCACTGCTGTGTTATTTGGCTCACATGACGAACATTCATTATTGTTCATTGAGATTTCACTATAACAAAATTATTCCAGTTCAAGGCAAAAATTCTTTAAATCCGTATCTTTAGGCTCACTAAGTGGATCAATATAAAATTACTCCAAATCCAAGGATTATTACCGTAATCGGTTCAGCTATCTTACAGGTTCGTATTTTTGCCTTCTAAATTTGACACAATATTTGCTTTACCTGTGCCAGCTGCTGCACAGTATCGTGCATAGTGATTGATTTCTTTGAATAATTTTGCATCCAGTTTTGGAAAAAAAAGGCTGTAATGATATTCAGATTTCATGAACAAATTACGTAAAATTTTCGGAGCATTTTTATTGATAAATTTCGTCATATTAAAATCTGTGTGTTTTAAATTTATTATATGAAATTAAATCTGTCTACCGCATAAATTTTATTTCATCATGTGTCTTTTCATTACACGGAGTCTGAGAAAGAAACAAAAGTTAATCTCCAGAAGCGTCAGATCAAAGACCCCTGTTGCATATTTAAAGGAAAACTTCAATATGTGTAATATATAAACAAAGCTAATTTACTGGAAAAATTGTATTAGAACAAAAAAAATCTGTACTTTAAAATAAAATAAAATTAAATTTCTAATATTAGATACAAAAGAAAATAATGCTATCAATCTAAAGAGTATCCTGGATGATAATGATTTAACTACATTGATGAAGTACGAGCCAATAAAGAGAAACAGACAAATATTTTAAGTTGAAGTTGGGTAAGTGATTATGCTTTCAAAACTAGAATTTTAGTTAACAGTTTATAAAATGGCCGTTTGTAATTAAAAATTTGAAACCTGAAAGTTTGCTGACACTTTTAAGTATTATTAATTTGAAGAAGGTTTTTCATGAATAAAAATCGATGAAAAGTACCTAACACTTACAAACGAAAAAGCACATTACGCTTAAGGAATCTTGCTATATTGTTCATATACGGGAGTAATGAAACATATATACCTACTCTAATTTCACTGATAATTATTTTAAGAGAAAAACAAAATGGTACTAATGTTAGATTAAAACTTTTATTTAAAGTTTAAACATATAACTTTAATT
>KK118464.1:131308-143539 GCA_000611955.2 Stegodyphus mimosarum
ATATACAATTTTGGCCGACCCTGAAAATTTCAGTCATTCGGATATTGTGCCGATAAGAAATAGGGCCGCAAATTACGAAATAATTGACGGACTGTTATTTTATACGAAAACGACTAATGAGAACAATGAGTTCAGACCGGTTATCCCAGCTAGCATTAGATTGAATGTATTAGAGGAGTTGCACGATTGTGCCATTTCGTGCCATTTAGGCATAAGAAAAACTGTCCAAAGATTTCGCGAGGCAGTTTTCTTTCCAGAACTGCAAACGTTTACTAGGACGTATGTCCAGTCGTGCCCAACATGTCAATTAAATAATTATGTTAATTTCCGCCCGGCCGGGTTCTTAAATAAGTATTAAATCAGAATTCCCAAATCAAATAATAGGCATCGATTAATTGGGAACTTATCCTAGAAGTAAAGTTAACAAAAGCCGATATCTTTTAGTTATAGTGGACCATTTTAGCAAATGGTTAGAGTCGATTCCGTTAAAACGCGCGTCTGCAAAAATTGTAGTAGATTCAATTCTAAATAAGTATATTTTAAAATACGGGGCGCCCTTAAAAGTTATTTCCGATAAAGGTCCCCAGTTTGTTAGTAATATTTTTGAGGAAATGTGTGCAAAACTGGGCATACGTCATCTAAAGATGGTCCCGTATCGTCGCCATATAAATGAATTTGCATTTGCTCTTAGAACTGCCAAACATGATACTACACAAAAAACACCCGCTGAACTGTTTCTTGGAAGAAAAATTTTGATACCCTTAGATAAACGTTTCTTTGTCCAGGAAAGGGCAGAAGAATTTAAAATGAGTAACATTAAAAATTTGATATGAGAAGTGACAGGTAATATGGAAATGGCCCAGAAAAAACAAAAAGTATATTATGACCAAAACAGAAGCGGGGTCAAGTACAGTGTGGGAAATGAAGTGTTGAAAATTAAAAACGCCTTGTCAAATGCCCCAGAAGAAAAGGTGGGGAAATTTTTTTCCGCGTTTTGAAGGTCCATATACTATCGAGAAAATTAGGCATACTGTAGTATTATTAGGAAGAAACGATGGGCAGAGAATTACTGCGAATGTTGATCACATCAAACCATTTTATAACCGTAATAAAATGGAAATTTTTAAAGATTTTTTCTAGGATCCGAGGCAACCTATTTTCAAGGAAGATGTACCTCAGCGAAAACAGCAGGGACCAGCAACAATGGCATCAAGACGATAGGATAGAAAAAGAGAGCTCCCCCTCAACAAAGTAGAAGAAATAAGAACCAAAAATGTGGATTTAAAAGAAAGACGGACGATGCAGGTGCAAGTAATAAGAGACGAAAGCAGAATGGTCAAGGAAAGCCTAAAGTAACCAAGAGGACTGTGTAAACATCGGAGAGGTGCCTGAGAAGCAAGCAGCTTTGGTTGCAGGCTGAGGATCAACGTCCCGAATGCAGCAGGAACCAGGAGCAGCGACGAACGAGGGCCCAGGAGCGAAGGGCCCAATCCAGCAAACGTCCAGCAGATAACCTTCCTCCCCAGCGCAAGCACCCCAGGATGGAACGAAGAAATTATAAAAAGAAAAGAGATGAGCAACAAGCTGGATATGACCAACATCCAAAGTCAAGGAAACTGGCCCAAACTTCAACTTACCCAACTTTCAAGGATTGGGCCAAGAAACGGATCGCTGACCACAACAAGATAAGTAGTATTTCTTATTCCAACGTTTAGTTAATTTCGAGTGTACTGCAAGTTGCGGGGTCCATTTTACCTCAAGCGAGGTTGAGTTTTACGCCAAGTGAGCGATAAATAATTACTTATCTTGAAAGAAAAAAAAAATTTTTTTTTGTTTTAAATTGTAATTCTGCAAAGATTTAAAATTACTTAATATTTGTAAAGTAGATTCTGAAGCATTGTAAATAGATTAATTTTGTAAAAGCAATGAATTTCTGAAAAAAAATTTAACTAAATGATTTTGTATTATGCTTTGACGAAAGACTTGTAAAATTTCTAGAATGAAAAGTCGGAAAATGGAAGAACACGATTTAGTCTATGAACTATTATTTCAGTATAATGTGATGTTTCAGAAAAGTTTCTTGAGAAAAGAATAGGAAGCACTTGCTGTAAACTTAGAAATTTAACCTACATTTGTATTTCATGATTGCTATGAAATTGTTAAGTTTCATAAAATGTAACAAACGGTATTATGCTATCAGTGCACGTTAGGTACAATGTCAATGTGTATGAAGCATTCTATGTGCAAACTGCGAATTGTATGCAGGAAAAGTTAAAGTTTGAGGAAATTTAGAATGCAAGTGTTGTAGGCTCTCCACCAAATACACTTAAAGTGTTAGACATAAAACTAGTGAGAACCTCAGGTTTAGCTGGTTATAGGGCGTCTTTTGAGGTCTCTTATGTCAAGCTCTAACTAATGTTAGTCGATTGTAGGTGGAGTTTTGAACACTCCCGAACACAGAAAAACCCGCAATTGCGATTTGCTTTTCATCCAACACCGGTGAGAAACATTGGGGGAAGAATTTAATTGTGCTTGAATGATAATGTGTGTGTGCGAATTTACACGGTTAAATAAAGCCTGTTACCTAGAAATTACTGTTATTATGTTGTACTAAAATTTCTTTCCTTCCAGATTTTGCTGGAAGGAGTAAGAGTTAGATGAAAAAATTATACAAAAAAACAGATGAAGAGTTATGTACAAAGCAAGTTTCGTCTGTAAATTTTTTCGCCAACAAATATTGTTTTGTAAGGGTTGGCCTAAGTTTAGAAGAGTTAAATTTTGACGATTGTTTAGAATTGCAAGTTTCAACATGGTCCGTTTGGACCACAGTAGTTTAACGTTTGCAATTCTGGCGGGAAGTATGTAAGGTTTTAGTTAAACTAACAAAGTTTTATTTTAATTTAAATCTTTCTATCTCTTCTCATTTTCAACTTCTCGCTAGAAGAAGCGCGCGTTTTCAATCTCATTTTCAACTTCTCGCTAGAAGAAGCGCGCGTTTTCAGCTTATGCTAATTTGAAGTGGAGCCAAGTTCTATTTAAACCAGAGGTAGAAACCTCTCAGGGTGAGAGAGCTTTTAGTCTCAGATCACGGTCACTCTATTCGACATTTGCCTGACCAGCTAGCATTTAAATTCTAAGCCATAATGCTTTTACGTGATTGCTTATTGAAATAAATCGAAGAGCGTTACTATTAATAAATCTTGCTACGCACCATTTAATTAGAGGCCAACCTCGCGTATAGCTCTGCGAGCAACGACTAGTTAAGTTCTATTTAGTTTTAGTTTAAATATTATTTAAATTGTTCATTTTAGACCCAAGTGTGGTCTTTACTTTCTGTATCCCTGCCGAGTGATTTGTACATCATAAAGATTTAATTTTAAAGGATTTTATTCCCCTTTCAACTGCAGACCTTCAACCACATAAACACAGTATCTAACACCAGAACATAGCTGCATTCAGTTTCCTGTTCCAGATCAGGACTTTAAGCTGTTACGAAGATGTTTGCCAAGAATATGCACCGAACACTCAGTCCTGACAAAATGACAAAAATAAGAGAATCCATCATGAATCTTTCCTTATGGGAATGAAAATCAAAGTTAAGGATTACAACGGCAGAGCGGGCCCTTTGATGTGCTATGGCTGCCAAGGGTTCCACCACTCGCAAATGAAGTGCAATCACGAGCCGCGTTCTCTTCGTTGCGCTGAGGCGCACGAAACTTTCAAGTGTTTAAAAGATAAATCTGAACCACCGAAATGTGCCAACTGTTTACAAGTTGGTCACACAGCCAACTATAGAAGTTGTGAGAAATTTCCACAGCAGAAAGTGACTCCCAAAGCTAAAACGTTCAATGAACGTATAGTGACGAATAAATCATACGCTCAAGCATTAACTTTAGGACTCGCTCCGGAATCTATAAAAATGATGACAGAGCCAAACAAATGTTCCAACAACTAAGTATGTTGGTCATCTTCATTAAGGAATCTGGAATCCCTTTTCCGTGCAAGAAATTAATCGATGAAAACTCAACTACACATCAGGAACGAAATCCGGACTCTCAAATTCATGGATAATTACACCCGACGGCTGACAACTATCCGTTTCGTTTTCTGGAACGCCAATGGCCTCCAAAATCGAATTTGTGAATTCCAACAATTTTGTATTGATCATGATATTGACATTGGCATGATAACTGAGACTCATACGAAACCATGCCGTCGTCTCAAAATTCCGAACTATGTTTCATACAAATGTGACCGTACCACCCATAAAGGAGGGGGTGTTATGATTTATGCGAAAAGACAATACGCGTCGTGTCTCATAAATTCATGCACGGATTTTAATTGTGAAAGTGTAAGTGTTCAAATTACTTTACCAGTGTATGGTGACATAAATTTCTGTGCAGTGTATAAACCTCCGCGAAATCGACTCTCTGAAACTTTCCTAGACGCTATATTGCCTGAGGACTTCCCTAGGAGTGCTGCTGAGGACTTTAATTCTAAGCATACAGCATGGAATTGTAGAAGAGGCAATGCCAAAGGAAAAAATTTACATGAGTATGTCACAAATCACTCTGTAATATTGCACTCCCCAAGTGAATATACATATCGACCGGGTCGGCTAGAAAAATCGGACATTCTATATATTGGTTCTAGCGACAACAACTGTTCAAATGGCATTAGATGTAATTCATGAACTTGATTCTGACCATCTGCCTGTAATTGCTACGTTAGGAATTCCTAAACCCTCCACTAATACGACCAGAACTTACACAGACTTGGGGGCTTTTGAAAATTTGTCTTAGAGACTTGACTTTCCCTCAAAAAAGCCTAAGAACTGTTATTGATATTGAAAATGAAATCTCTTCATTAACCAGTAAAATTAAAACCGCTACTGTAGAGGCCAGTGATATAATTAATGATAGAGAAAAACTTTATAAATTACCCTCGAGTATTCGTTCGCTAATGCAGCAGCAAAATAGGCTAATAAAGCGATATCATGTGACCTGGTCTCCGCCAAGCAAGAGGGAAATTAATAAGCTCAATAAAGAAATACAGAAACTTATTAAACAGCATAAGGAGGAATTATGGCAAGAAAAAATTCTGAATTTAGATGCCAAAAATGGTACATTTTGGAATTTTATCAAAAATTTAAAAACTGCGTACACCAGTAACCGGCCACTGCACCTCAATAATAAGGTTGCGACTTCAGACCAAGAAAAGGCAGCCATGTTTGCTTCTCACCTAGAAGATCAATTTTCTCCAAATTGCTGGCCGATTGATGCTGATTTTGAACTGCACACACTCTCCAAAGTGAAGGACTGGTTTAATTCACACACAGCTAACAATTTAATGAAGCTTGCAACTCCATTTGAAGTTCAGTCAGTCATTAAAAAATTGAAGACCAAAAAAGCCCCGGGGCTTGACAGCATCACAAACACTGCCATGAAAAATCTGCCTATCAACGTTATATGCAAGATTACTTCTATCTTTAACGCTTGCATGACTCACTCTTATTTTCCAACAGCAATGGAAGACAGCCAAAGTTATTATGATCCCCAAACCAGGAAAAAATCATATGCAAGCAGATTATTTCCGACCCATTAACCTCCTGCCTGGACTATCTACACTTTACGAAAGAATTATACTTACCCGTATAAAATTGCACCTCCAAAAGCTACCACCGGAGCAATTTGGATTCCGTGAACATCTATCGACCACCAAGCAATTAGTAAGAATTATTGGCTTTGTGGGGAAAGCACTTCACAACAATTTAAATACAACTGTCCTCATGCTAGACGTGGCGAAAGCTTTCGACTGCGTTTGGCATGAGGGGCTAATTTGCAAATTGATCGATCTTGATTTTGAAAGGGAAATCATCCTTGTGCTACATTCTTTTATATCAAATAGGAATTTTAAAGTCTCCTTTGGAAACTCCCTCTCTACTAAAAGAATCATGCTGAGTGGTATTCCTCAAGGATCGGTTTTAGGTCCGATACGTTACTTATTCTACATTGCAGATTTCCCCAAAATCCACTACAATAAGAGTATAATACTTGCATGCTATGCTGACGACACTGCTGTCGCAGTGAAATCAGCGAATGCTAATTATGCAATCAAAAAACTACAGGAAAACGTCGCGTACATTGAAAACTGGTGCAAATGCTGGAAAGTCCGGATTAATGCACAAAAATCGCAACTCCATTCTCAGGAAAAGAAAGAAGAATGCCCCCCTTTAAAAGGAAATGTTACTGTTTAAGGAACCAGGGCCAATTGTCAACAAAGCTAAATATCTTGTCATAACTATCAATAATCGACTTACTGCACATATTGAGAATATTCGTAATTGTGCACCAAGAGTCATGAAATGTCTCTACCCGATTATCGGAAAATTTTCAAAATTGGATCTGTATAAAAAAAGACTAATTTATCTTAGTACCATCAGACCAATTATGACATATGCGGCGCCAGTCTGGGCTACCGCCATTGGAAAAGATATAGAGAAACTTCAAAAAGTGCAGAACAAGTTTCTTAGGATTAGCACAAGTGCCCACTATTATGTCAGAAACGAAGTATCGCATAAAGGCATGAAAATTGAACCACTAAATCAATTCATTCGCAAGGTTAATACAAGTTTCTTCAACGGCGCGGTAAATTGTGAACATCTTATGAACTTTAACTTGCTTCGCTACGAGGTACTTGCTGAAGACAGGTTTCTCAGGCCTTATGCTGCTTACCTGATAAAGGAAAATCAAGACTTTCTAGAAGACTGATTTATGTCATTATTTTACTATTTCTACTTTCATATATTTTTTGTATTGTTTTTAATTGTAATTTTAGCGAGGTGTTCCTTAGAAGACTCGCAACCAATGATAAGTCAGCTTGCAGCCCACGTGACAACTGGTCACGCCCCTTCTCCATTAGCTCCTGCCCTTCTGGACTCACGCTTCGGACTCCTTCTCTCTTCAGCGCACACAGAGCAAACATCTGATGACAGCCGGAATACATTAAGCAGAATGTTTGATAATCTTGGCATAAGTGGAACTTGGAACTTAAGTTCAAGTAAGTTTATTTGAAAGTCTTTCAACCATTATAAATAAATAACTAAGTCCTTTCTTAGTAAAGTTCTTAAAAATGCAATAAGTCCTATATTAGATTGTTGACAGAGATTAATAACACACTTTGACACACGTTTGGGAATTATCTACACTATGTACACATAATTCTTGAGGGTGAAGTTCACATTAAGCACAACTGAGTACGATTAGATAGTGATTAAAAATAAACCACTAGAGCTTTGCCAGATCTATGTGCATGATCAAGTCCATAATAGTAAATAATAAAGGCTCTAAAGGAGCTATATACAAATATACAAATTCACCACCGTGAATTGTGAAAAATGCTACTCTGTTTTTTGGAGCCTATTTCTACAGTTGGATCATAATTGAGTAGGTCTTTGATGTGTTGATAATCGGAATTTCGATTTTTGAATAGAAGGTGTGGCTTGTGGTAAGTATCTCGTCATCCAAGGGTCTCACTTTGAGGTCTTTATGGAATTGTAGGTTACGCACAAACGAAGGCGAGTCAGCTATTTCTCTAAGTATTTTATTTTGGAATATTTGTATTTTTTTAAAGTAAGTTTCAAAAATTGTAGGCTAGACTGGTACTGCATACGAGATAGATTCTTCTTTTTAGGCAAATGCTTAATTTTGACTTTTTATTAATTAATGCTCTTAATGCAATTTTTGCTTCTGTAGCTTTTCTTAAGGTATGTTCAACATGATCTTTAAATAGGAGTTGAGTATCAAAATAAATTCCAAGGTACTTTACTCTGTTGACTATTGAAACGGATGATCATTTATTCTTATATTGATGTCTACAGAGGGGAGTTTCCGGTGTCATCTTGGCTTTGAGGGGGTTTATTTTCAGCTTCCAGCAATTGAAGCAGTAGGTGATTTGGTTTACTGCGATTTCTAATTTGTCTACAGCCAGTTGGGGCTTCAGGGACTTGGTTAATATAGCTGTGTCGTCTGCAAATTTTACTATTTTGGTACCAATAGGAAGGGGCATGTCATTCGTAAATATGTTAAATAAAAATGGTTCTAGCACACTTCCTTGTGCTACACCGCTGCGAATTCGTTTTTTAGAAGAGAGGCCATTATTTATCTTGACTTAGAAGGTCTTATTCTTAAAAAATAATTTTTGATGAGTTTGATGAAGTTAATAGGCAGACGAGCAAGGTGTAGTTTAGAGAGTAAACACTCATGCCATACCTTGTCGAATGCCTCTTCTAAATCCATGAAGCAACTTACAATAGTGTTCTTTTTGCTGAAGGCATCTGCTAAATATTCTGTCACGTTGAGCAGTTGATGTACAGTGCTGTGGCCTTTTCGAAAGCCGAATTGCTCTTTCTTCATGATCTATTTAGTTTCAAGGTGGCGTTTAGTTTCAAGTAGGCGTTTTTGGAGGACTCTTTAGTAGACCTCTTTTAGACTTGGGAGCAAACTGATCGGTCTGTAGGACTTAAGATCCTTAGGGTTTTTACCTGGCTTGACAAAGTGAATTACATTGGCGTGTTTCCACTGTGCAGGAAAATAGTTTAATCTTAAGCAGGCGTTAATTAGATTGGTGATGAGAACAATATAATTTTTGGGAAAGGCTTTCAGCGCTTTGTTGGAAATTCCATCGTGGGCTGTTGCTTTACGAGGTTTCAAATTTTTTATAATCATGCTTATTTCGTTGGATGAGGTAGGGTTCAGGTGGTCAGAGCCAATCCTGTCTTTAAGATGAATGTTAAAATTATTTACTTCTTCATCTGTTTCCGGATTATAGGAATTATGGGTGGTGAATGTGATTTCGAGATGTTCCGCCAAAGCTTCCGCCATTTCTTTCTCTGTATAGGCTATTCCGTTAGATGTTTGAATGGGCTCCATGTGGTTATTAGGATTACTCAGACTTTTTGAAATTATCCATACGGTGGTATTATCCAAACTCATGGAATCTAAAAGTAACTACCATCTTTCGGTCCTGTATTCATTAAGTGAGCTGTTGATTTCCCTTACTTTTCTGTTAACTATTGTTTTTATTCTGGGGTCGGCAGTGTGTCTCCATAATTTTGCTGTACGATTCTTATCTTTAATTTTTTCAGTAATGTTATTGGCCAATTTAGGCTTCTTATATGCTTCGAATTTAGTTGCGTAGAGGAAAGCCGAGTTAATGCTTGTATTTATATTCGTTATTTGCGTCTCGATGTCAGTCACATCGGATAGAGTCGGTCGCACTGGTAGTTTTTCTACTATGTCATTAAATACATTCCAGTTTGTAATTCCCTTGAGTGGCATGTTGCGTTCAAAGCCATAGTACGTGAATTTCACCGGTAGGTGATCAGAGCTGAGCTCATGAATTAAGGAATTTGGGTAGTGTTTTTTGTGATTACTCTATCTAAGACATCTCCAGAGCCATGATAGCTATAAAGCGTGGGTTCACCTGGTCCGAAAATTTTTACATCATTATTTGTCACGTAATTATAAAGGAAATTTCCATTTGGGTTTGGTCTTCGGGAGTTCCGTAATTGATGTTTGGAGTTTAAGTCCCCAGCTATGATTAAAGGGTAGGAGCTGCTTGTAAGGCTATCCAAATCATTGTTGGTGATGATATTGCCAGGTGGGTTGCACGCGGAAATAAATATTACAGGATTACTTGTGCGTGAATGCACTATGATTGCCGTGTTTTCAATATTTGTTAGGCTATTTATGTCACATTTTGTTGTCTGCAGGTAGTTTTTGGCGAGAATCAGAGTGCCTCAACCTCTGTTGTGTTGTCGGCCAGTTCGAAATGTTTTATACCCTTGGATATTGAATGTATCTGCTGCACGTAGATGTGTTTAATTAAGAACAAATCGATGTCATGTTGATTTAAAAAATGCTGAATTTCGGCGTTTTTGTAAAATGTTCCATTAGCGTTAAGAAAGCAACGCTTAAGCTACTTGAGGTAGTCGTTTGGATATTAGCAATGTTATTTACGGCCCTAAGGGCCATTATTATAGTTGGTTATCATTTAAAAGGCTTCCCAGCCTACGTGGAGTTTCTCCAGTGTGAATTTTGCTTGGATAAATCGCTCAAAAAGAGCGTTACCTTTTTGGAATGTGGACTGTATCCACGTGATGAACTCGAAGGCAGAGCCAAGGGTGGGTTCTGCGTTTTCGTTTTCCTTATTGGTTGATTTTTGATCTTGCTTGCTAGCAGTTGTTGGATTCGAATTTTTTGGTAATGCTGGGAAGTTCTTTTCCAATACGTTCTGTAGTGCGGCTTGCGGGATATGTTTCTGTAATTTCTTATGTTCAATATTCTTTTTAATATTATCAGGGTGTAGCTCGCACCCACGATAGGATGAAAGCCCAAAGGAGCTTTAGCTCGGAGAGGCTATTAATTTCGTTTTGGTATTTTGCGTCAATTCAGTATAAATGTCCCTATCACTTTTCAAATTTTTGCCACCGAATATTATTATCCTGCGTTATATTTAAAGAAATTAAACAATGAAAAATCTGCATAAATGTATATATTTTTCTTGCATTGTGATAAAAGAATGGTACCTAGAGGAATCAAATTTTTAATAACGTAATCCTCCTCCGAATACGGGCATCTGGAAGGCCAAATGTGGAATTTGGAATTTCTTTTATTATCGATTTCATATTTTGTAAGACTTTAACGAATTTTTAAATAAGAAACTCAACGATTTCAAAGAGAGCAATGGCAACACTGTACGAAAACATTTTTATCTCCAGCGCGCTGGACTGTGTATCGGAAATTCTAAAGATATGCTCATTTTAAAATTATTTTGCGATATTGCTGTTGAATTGAATTTTATGGCTTAAGTGCGAAGAACATGATATTTAATAAATAAAGGTAACACAGAAACCTTTAAAAAACGCCCTTTTGGGCATAATGTAAAATCCGAAAGCTTTCGTTCTTTTTTTTTTTTTTGCTTAACTTTAAAAAGCTGTTATTATAGCTATCTTAGAAAGAGTAACAGAATTCTCCCACTTAGTGTGCAGATGAAGAAAAGATAAAGCATGGCATAGTTTTTTTTTATGATTTAATAATAAATGCACAGAGGAAAAAAAACTGCTACTTTTAAGAAAACGTAGCAAACCTTATGTATTATTTTTAATTATCAAATAAATATTGTTAACTTTTTAAACGTTGTAAATGCTTACAGTCATGACGTCTTCTCTTCTAAATTAAAGCTATTTGTTCACGCACAGTTTTTTAAAGCTGGTTTTTTTTTTTTTTTTTTTTTTTTTTTTCAAATTTAAAACGTTTATTTCTTTGCTGCGAATTGTGTCTTTGCAATCAGTGCCAACATGATTACGTCATTACTCTTCGCTTTCTATTTCAGGGGGAAAAGCTCTATAAACTAGCCCTTTTCTTCTAAGTCTTGTGAAATATTACTTCTGAGGGATTTCAAGATCAGGGTCACAGAGGGTGGAGCTTGTAAGGAATCAAGTAGGCAACGTCACCGTTGATATAGTTCCAATGCGTTATATCAACGTCACCGTTGATATAGTTCCAATGCGTCAAATGCAGCCTTGGCTTTCAATCTGCCAAAATACTTGCAATTGTCCAGAGGAGAGTTAATTACGTGCCTCAGGGTGAAGAGGTCATATGAGAGCTCGCTCTTCTAGGAAAGGAAGAATTTGCTATCGAAGAAGAGAAAGGCTCCGTGCCATTGGGTGATGTTATCAGCTGTCTATCGCGCCTTTATTTCATACTCACAGAAATAAACAAGAAGATTCGTACATATGTGCAAAGCTGGAAACCAAAAATGTTGAAACTTCTTTTTCATAGCATATGAAGTTTGCCTGAACAGTTTATATCTCCTTGCTTACTTTTAAAAATAAGAACTCTAAAAATAATTTAATCATATTTTTTAGCAGGTTCTTTTCTGTAGTTAAATAAGAGGTTAACAGGTACCTACCTTATTTGAGCCAGCTCCTTCCTGGTCATAGTTGATTTAACGAGACATTTGCCAATTTTGTGATTTTTAATACAAGAATTATTTTCCCCTTTTTTGGTTCCTTCCCTCTCCCCCGCCCAACTTCAGGTGCAAAATAATGTATATAGACTTTAATCCAAAAAATAAGAAAGGAATGTAATAATTATTTACTATAATATAATTACTATAATTAATTAAATAACTATAATAAACATTTATTACCGTATAATTATTATAACT
>KK118464.1:152231-172426 GCA_000611955.2 Stegodyphus mimosarum
AGTGTATTAAGAGTATTCCAGAGTCCTCCGCTCGAACATTAGCACCTCCAAGCCGAAATTTTGAATTTCGAATCTGTTTTCGATTTATTTCATACTTTTTCAAATTTAAAGAAATTTTGTTAACATACTCATGGATTTAATAGCGAGCCGCGGCAACACTTTACGGAATAAATACGTTTATGTTTAGCGAGACAGATTATTGCCTTTCGGCAAAATGTAAGGCATTTATTTTCAGTTTTAGCCTACAAATCCAGCTATTTGAAAGCAATATGCTGCCAGATGACTGCAATAGTATACTTATTTATTACTTTATTATTATTACTTACTTTATTATTATTATTATCTTCATGCACCAGCATGTTGCCATTCAGTAAACTTTAAAATATTTAACTTTCAAATTTCATCTTTCTGTTGCTGAGTAGCAAACCTAGTGACTGAAAAGCAATTAACGCAGTTTTTAAGAATATTTTTCCTTTTTTTTTAATTTGATTGATTTAAATAAAAATGCATTTAAATCCTGAGATGTCTAATTAGAAATATTAAATATTTTTATGAAATGATAATAGCTGCACTCATTCAATCATTATATACTTTAATCTTTTTATGGTAACTCTTTTAAGAGGCTGATTTTTAAAGAAATATCATAAAGAATATTATAAAAAATTGTATGGCAACACTCTGCCCAGAATTCTAAAGATATGTTGTTTCTAAATATTTTATGATTTACTTTTGAATTTTATGTGGCGTAAGTACTAAGAAGCTAAGAAAGCGATGCTTACTAATAAAGCTAAAACATTTTTTTTTAAATGTGTTAGTAGGAATGATTACAAAAGCAAGTTGGTAACTCACGCTGTTCTGCGAGAGCATAAAAATGATAATAATAATAATAATAATAATAATAATAATAATAATAATAAATTTGAAAGTTTTCAAATTTTAAATTACTTCCAAAGGGACGTGTTTTAACGTTTTTATGTGTTACCTTTATCTATTAAATGTCATGCTCTTCGCACTTAAACCATAAAATTCAGTTCAACAACTATATCGCAAAATAATTTTAAAATGAGTATATCTTTAGAATTTCTGATACACAGTTCCGTGCGCTTTAGGTAAAAAGGTTTTTTTCCCCGTAGTGTGTTGCCATTGCTCGCTATTAAATCGTTTGAGTGTGTTAATCAAAAATTCGTTAAAGTTTTACAAAATATGAAATAGATAATATAACAAATTCCAAATTTGGACTTCCAGATGCGCATATTCGGGTAGAAACGTACGGTATCCAAAATTGGATAGCTTTAGGTACCGTTGTTTGATCACATTTGGGGAAATATACACACATTTATGCAGATTCTTCATTATTTAATTTCTTTAAATATAATACAGGGCTTCAATATTTGGTGGCAACAGTTTGAAAAGTGATTAAAACTTTAAATGTTTCTAACGCAAAATCGCAAAACGAAAACAATAGTCCTTCAGAGACAAAACCCCTTTGGACTAAAAAAAAAGCTTTAAGAAATCCTTCATGGGACATTCAAACCTGAAGCTTTTCAAATTCTCTTTCTTTTTATTACGAAATTTTATGATAAAGAAATTTAATTTCTTTCTGCAATAGTATTGGTCTCTGCATTTTTCCATTGTACTTCTACGTCTGCATCGCTAGGACGTAATTTTCAAGTTGTTGAACAACAAAATTATCATCAAACTTTCTAATCTTGCATCAGATGGTAAAGTTCGTTTATGACGTGCAGGAAGCTATTTATCTTTGTCGTATGAAAAGCACTTGTACGTTTTCCCAGAAACTCTAACTTCTTCATTTGTCGATTCTCGCAAGATAATCCTTTTAGATGGAGGCGGGTCTTTATTGAAAGCCTTTACTTTTTCGTTGAAGTCTCAATTAATGTCTAAAACATCCATATTCACTAAAACAAGATATGAAAATAAAAGTTAGTATTAAAATTAAAAGTAGTGTTACGGATTTTGCATATATGTAAATAATTTAAGTGAAATTTTATGTAAAATTGTAGTATCTCATGTACAATGTAATATGAAAGGCTTCAAGAGAGTGAAGCTTCGCCGGAAAAATAAGGTTACAGGGGTACGCCAGTTTAACATTGAGGGAATTTGGCGAGATAAGGCCAAGCTGGCAACGATTTTGGCGACTAATATTTGTCTCTAAAATTCGCCAAACTTGACGACCATTTGTCGATATATTGGTCCGGTCCCTGTATAACTGTAACTGTATCTGTCCGTATGTAACTATAATTAATTGTATGTATTCCAGCTATTCCGTGAAAGTGTGAAGGTACTCGAAATTTCCCGGTAGACGGAGGAAAACTATATAAGTTAAAAAAAGAGTCCGTTCTCATTTGTTCAGAGTCGAGTGCACAGTTTAGCTCAGGGCATTAAGGTATCACTGTGCGCGTTTACGCGTTTATGTTTTTTTATATCGTTTTGTATTTAAAGATCTTAGGCAGTTTGAAGCAGTAATTACTAATTGTGCTCTGTCGTGATGAGAGCAGCAGTACGAGTACTTTTGTGATCTGCTACAGAACTGTAAAGTTATTTATTTTGGGAAAATAAATTTTATCAAGCTATCATCAGTTCTGCGGGCCATTCATTCATTACAAACCAATACAGACGTAACAGTAGAATGAAATTAAAGACCTATAGAAAAAGAAAAATCATTCAGGTTTTCAACTTAAAATTATTGTGAGGTAGTATTTCACAGAGGAATAGCGTAATTCTACTTAACTGCTTCTTAATTTAGGTCATATTATTCTGTTACTTGGATTAGTTCACTATTAGTATAATTAATGCATACAGGAACGCATGTATGCATTACTATACTAATTGTGAACTGTCTATGCTTCATGTTTCTTTTCGTGAATTATCTGAAAAGAATCTTATATCTTATTCGTGAATTATTATAATATTTAAATATCTTAAACGAAAACGTTCGACAAACTTTGGCTCACATTTTGGGTTACATCGAATTTTCTTTTAAGTATGAACATAGGATCTGTAAAAGGAGCGATAAATAAATAAATTTTATATATTTGCCATATGAATTTAAAATTGATTAAAAAAGGGAATACATCTAAAAAATAAACAAAAATATGAAATTTAAATATACATTCAAAAATAGAGGTTTACCTAAAAGAAAAAATTTGCAGTGATCTTATTTGCATATAGCAATATTAATAAATAGCACTACTAATAAAATGCAATACTGTGTGCAAAAAAAAGCGAAAGACGTTCATTAATAAAATTATTTTACTTTTCCAATTGAAACATGTGAGTCATACAGTGCACGTTTAAAAATTCATTTGCATAAATATTTACAGTAATTTTAAATTATCTCAGAATTGAGATTTTATTCATTTATATCCAAAAACATGCAACTAGTATGGCCTTTCGTGGATTATTGGATTTCAACTGTATATTTTCGAAATGGATGCTCAGTTGTTTGCTTAGCTGAAATTTTGTTTACATTAATTTTTCTTCTTAGTGAAAAGATTTCACGTTTTCTTTATGACAAGGAGATAATTTGAATATAAATAATTTTTGCCAGCATAGATTCTAGTTAAGCAAAATTTCTATTGTACAAATTCTATTTAATCTGTTTTATATTTTACGCTTCTAACATGTTTTAATTAATACAAATTGTTGTGCGTGTGTGTGTGTGATAAAAACAGAACCGAAAATTTTCCATTTCTTTGATTCCAAATACTGAATTTTCCATTCCTAGCAGGACCACTCCTTAATGCTTTCTCGTGCTAGGTCAGTATTAACGGATCTCACGTATGGCCAGTAGCAAATATGGTCGGAATGCAACACAAAAGGGATTATGAATACTTTCACATTCACTGCTCGTCTTTGTTAAGCGAAGGTCGTTTTTTTTCTGAACTATGTATTAAACCATGCTATTTTAACTTGCATTTATGACTCCGCTCGACTGATTTTTTCCAGTTCGAACACTTTTCATATCTATGGATGAAATGGATAGTCATTGTTTAAGATGTCAATAGCTCAGACAGCAATCGTTTCAATGAGGAGGAAAATTGAGCTTATGCTGACTTTATAGGCAAACTTAAAACTTATGATCAGCTGATGCTCCGCACTAAAGAATTAATTACCTTAATTAAGGAAGCGGGATACAGACTGCCAGCTCGTTGTATCATGGAGCTTCAAGATATTCTTAAATTGCAGGAATGGCAGCTTATAACCCATATGACATGCCCAAAATTGAATGTAAATGACATTCCCAGACGGACTGATGAACAGTGAGATTACAGTGAAGCTATATGATACTTCCAGGCGGATTGCTGAGTCCAAGGATCACTATTTACCGCCAAGATTTCCAGAGAAAGAAGCCAACTAAAAAGAAGGCAAATGACGACGAAACATGCTGATGAAGAAAACAGCAAAAAGGCGAATTAGCAGATCTTGATGAAGGTTCAGGAGAAGCAACGATTGCGAGCTACTCATCGATAATAAAGGAAACGATGAAGAAGTGGATGTCCCAGCTGATCCCCACCTGCAAAGCTCAGCAGATTTCCTCCGTTTCCGAGCCAGAAGTTGGGTGGAAATATTTAAGACTGCAAATTCAAGATCTCTGCTTCAAAGAATTCGTAATGGAAATAAGGAATAGGTAAATTGAAATTTATGTGAAAAATTCAAGCTATTATCGTAAAACAACTAACCATCTGCAAGACATCGATATGGCATTCCATACTTTCCTACTTCCAACGGCAAAAATACTACAGCTGTAATCAAAAGATTATTTTAACAGAAGAGAACCTCAGTTCTGTCCCATTGATCAAAGAGTCTGTCCCAGTGATCAACGTTAAGCATCTTTAGACTTTACGTGAAAATAAGTAAAATTTATTCCCATCAATTTCATAAATTTCCCATGGAACGCTAAATGGAAAAAAATTATCTACTCGAAAGACTTTTCGACATGAAAGTAAAGACTGAAAGTTTTAAACCGAGACTAGCCCCAAGGCAGTGCTACAGATACCAAATACACACACACACACACACGGTGGATGCTTTAATAAACCGAGATTTATAATAGCAAATTATTCTGAAGAACTCATATCAATACGATGTGTAAAAAATTGCACCAGCAAGCTGTATAAATTGCAGTGGAGGTTATCACTCGGATTCCTATAAAAGTGGCCAAACTTATTTGAAGAAGTTCCAATCGTCTTTTCTTTGCTGATGAGAAAGTTGAATGTCCACATATAGAAACAGTAAAGACGAAGTCTTACACAGATGTTCTACAGGGAAAAAAGAGCAAAGTCTCTGAATTGCTTAATAGCCCAAAATTAATCCTGAAAAAATCCTGGAGGATATTTTCCGATTAACTAGAATAAGTAAACTCTACAAAGGTTCCTTTAGACAAATCAGGATCGGATTAGAAGCTCTGTAATTCCCAGAAGAATTAGAAAAGGATGTTTAAATTTGCTGACTGAGCCAAAAAGAACTCCTTCCTTCAAGATGAGAATAGCGTACTAGAACGCGGAACCAAAGGTTGTCAAATCAAATGCCTCTGCTTACTTTTTGGATTTTTGCCCTTTCAGATGGTGTCTAGCGCACAATTATTTATTTCCTGAATTATGAGTGGCCATTTTGGCATAAGTGAAGAGGTAGTGAACGCCTGATAAACAGAGAGACAAAGCGGACAGATGCCTTTTTTTGCACCCGCTTGTCTTTCTGACCTCAGTTTTAAAGGTCAAGCTTAGGTGCAAAGTTTAATTTAAGAAAAATGTAATTACGTAGTGTCTGATACAAAAATTTTAAAGCCAGATAGAAAACGGAGTAAAACAAAGTGGAAACAATAAGGTTCAAACTTAATTTAAAAAGTTACTTATATGACTAAGTAAGATAGAGAAGATGAAAGAGAAGCACAAATTAATCAAACCGTGAATGAAACCTAACGTGCAATAATAAATGTGTAAAATAGTGAAGAAGTTCATATGACTTATCACCTAATACTTATGTGAGGTGTTGAAAATACTAAACTAATAACGTTCAGTGAGGTGAAGTATGTTAAGAAAGGTGTTGAAAATACTAATATAATGTAATTAATAAAGAAAATTAGAAACGGGAGGCTTCACTTCAGTAACTGAGCACTCCTGAACATTTGTTTCTTAGCAGAAGAAACTGAAAATCATCTGATCAGGAGTGTGGCGCTTTGGAACTCTTTAAGGGAATGGGAGATAGTTGAAAGCTCAGGCAAAGCTAAACAAAAGAGGAGGGTCTAGTTTGATAGCAATGTAAAATCTAGTTAGGAGGTTAACTTTAAACCAAGACAGGAAAACACACACCAAGATACACAACAGCAGATAAACGTAAGTATTCATGCAAAATTTGAGATCACAACAGCGAAAAAAACAGAGAAGGACAATCTGAAATTATTCAGATTTTAAAGTCGCACTAGAGGATTTGTTAAGGTTTTTTATACTCTCGCTGAGCATAGCAGTTTACCAATTTGCTCTTGGAGTCACTGCTGCAAATACATTCACTTCCAAAAGTTAAGCACGAAGATGTAAAATGCAAAAAAATCAACAAATATTGCTTTGATTGACACAAAATTAGGCAGGAAAGTAACATATATATTTATGCATAAAGCAGAATCAATAATAATATACATAAATTAAAACAATGTTAAATTTTTGTAAGTTATCAGCTAATGACATACTGGAGACTTAAACAGAATTATGTATAAAAATGAAAATAAACAGCATAAAAGGAAAAAACGGACATTAATAGGATATGTGATCCCCCCTCATCTGTATACAAAGTTTACACCTTCTGACCATGCTTTCAATTAGGTGTTCAACCACTGCAGAATTAAGCAATCACCATTCTTCTTGTAGAGCAGTTTCCAGCTCAATAAGAGTGGCTGGATGTGGGAAACGTGAAGATACAGCACGGCCGAGAGCATCCCAAAGATTTTCAATGGGATTAAGGTCGGGCGAATATGCTGGCCACGCCATACGCGCAATCCGTTCACTCTCCAGGTAGTCATCGACGATGTCAGCTCTATGGGGACGTGCGTTATCGTCCATTAAAACAAAAGTAGGGCCAACTGCTGCAGCGTACACTCTCACAATGGGCTCCAGGACTTCATCTCGATACCGGACAGCTGCCAAAGAACTCCGTTTAAAGATGTGCAGGTCGGTGCGGTATCCTAATGAAATCCCTGCCCACACAAATATCCTAATGAAATCCCTGCCCATATCATAATGCTGCCGCCTCGGAATGCATGATGTTCGGTGATGTTTTGGGATTTATTGCGTGTTCCTTGTTTACGCCATAACCTTATACGCTTGTCATCTGGCTCCAGAACATCTTGACTCATCAGTAAACATTTTGACTCATCAGTAAACATGACTCATCAGTAAATCTTGACTCATCAGTAAACATGACATTGCCCCAGTCAGACACATTCTATTTGACATGTTTCCGGGACCACTGTAATCGTGCCCCTCTTGATTGGACGGATAGAGGAACACAAACTCGAGGTACCCGGGCGTACAGTCCACTCATATGTAATCTTCGGCGCACAGTAGCTGCAGATATCGCCTTACCAATGGACGCTGTAACCATAGATATCACACGTGTGGAGGTCGCTCTGCGATTCCGCTTGCCTACTATAGCAATATATCGATCTTCTGCGGGGGTTGTAACCCTTGGGAGACCGGCTACGGGCCTTCGGACAACTGTTTGGGTGGTTTGGAATTGTTTCCATAAACGTGAAATTAATGAATGAAGAAGCCGGAGAAAAGAACAACATTTGTGATCGACAGTCCTACTTCAATGCGCCCGACAGCGCGCCAGCGCTCAGAATCTTCCATTCGTCTTCTGGAAGTCATACAAACACGTATGTCTTGAAAACAAATTGTACGAAAGTTTTAAACACCTTCTATCAGCACTTAAAATAAACTTCTGTAACCCTTCATAAAGCTGGCTTCTTATAAGACTGCCTTTTTTGCATATTTCTTGACATGAAAGCGCGATTGGCTGTTGCCTAACATATTTGCATACTTCCATCTACCTCTGCAGCGAATTGCATCCTCTTCAATTCAGATTAGCATTTTTCTCTCCGTGCTTAACTTTTGGAAGTGAGTGTACTTTTTTTTATCTTTTTAGCGTTATTATGTAGGATCACTTTCTTCCCATTTATGTTACATAAAATTTCAAGAGCAAAATAATAGAATATTTAGAAATAACATGTCTTTGAATTCCACAGTAGTATAAACAGCTTTCAGACCTGTTGTATTCGAGGTTGCAGATGAATTGGACGTTAAGTAGGTTAGAAGTGTATTTTTGTTGTTGTAATGATTGAGATATTGTTACTGTTTTGTGTGAAGTGTCAAAATTAAAGTAATTCGCGCAAAATAATGTCAATTTTAGATAAGTTTGAAATACAGTCTCCCTAAGTAGCGGACCAGAATCGAAGAACGAGGATCATAAAGGTAAGCAACTTCGCTTCATTTGCTTATCCAGAATTTTGAATGATCTGTTTTGCTGAAAGTTATCGCCAATATGATGCAGCATCCATTGCAAGCCAGTGACTCTTAGGTGGCGGCGATGCTATGCCACACAAGTGTTAATCGTACTTACATACTATCCTACCGAGCATTGCAGAAAATTTTTTCAATCATTATTATAGAAGTCTAAAGGACGCAGTCATCCATAATTGGTACAAAATTTTGCTACTTGGACAGTCTGAGTACCACTCAGGTTTTTTTTTCTGCCAAAGTTATTTGGCACATTCTTTTTTCTTTTATTTGGCGTATTTCCTTGATTCCAGACATTGGAGCTGTTCCTAAGCATTTTGCCATCGAATGCAGTCTCTGTGGTTTATACATTCTACCAACTGCGATCTCTCTAAATTCAATAAATATTGCCACCTTTAAATTCTGCCGTGCAGTGCCGTTGCACCAGTTGCCTGACCATGCCAGATGTCACTAGTTTGGTTTGACTTTCCTGAAGCACCTACAATTTTCATACAATCGTAGTTGGTAATAATGCCATTCAGATTTAAAACATACTGGATATCTAGCCACCTGTTGATTGATTGTTGTGTGCAGTGACATTGCAATCAATACTTCATTAATATCATTTTAAATTAATATTTGGTATCTATTCAGATATTCTGCTAGTGAAAAAGACTACTGGTTGATATTTTTTGTACGGCTCCGTTTGCTTTCTGTCTGAAATAATCACCAAGTGGTATTGGTTGTTAATGAAATCTGGAATCCCGCTACGTGAAATAGGTTTTTCGGTAACCCTTATGTTGATAATGGCGAAACTAGCGTTAGGGTTAATTGTGCGAATATTGCCAAATATGTTGTGATAAGTTGAGATATTGGCTGTGTTTTGTAATAGTAACCCTTTCGTATGTACCGGAGATTTTCAGTTACTGTGTTTGGTTGCGCGTGTGTAATGATTTATGAAAGTGGTGCCTGAAAGGTCTTCTGAATGTTTGCTTAGTGTTCTAAATGAATATATTCTCCCAGAGACGACAATAATTTCAAATTGCTGGAAGGCGTACATTTGCCTTTCAGATGAAGGCTTTGGACACCTAACCGTAAATCATAGTGTACAATTTAAGGATCCAGATATAGGTGCCAATAATAATAATATAGAAGGAACATGAAGTGGAATTAAAAGCGGTTGAACCAGGAAGAAAACGAAGGACAGCTTACATTGTAATTTGGCCGAATATATGTGGCGCAAGACGAAGCAAGGGGAAAAAATGTATTTATGGCTTTCTTGGACTCTATTATACGTGTTTATCCACCATTAACAGCGGACAAGTCGAAACCACCAAAAATTTAATTGAATTCCTTATGTGGAGAATGGAGGAGATGTCAACGTATGCACATGAAGAAAATGTATGTTAAAAAATTGACATTTTATTTATTTGTTGGTGTTTTTGTGTTAATTTCTGTTAAAAGATTTGTTTAATGTTTTTATGTTAGGAAATTTGTATTTTTAGTTATTTATTACTGTTTGTTTGTGTATTTTTGGGTATTTGTTCGTGTCTGTGTGTTAAGACAGCGGCAACTTTTTTTCTGTTTAACATAATAGTTTTAACTTTGTTTTAGCTTTCTGATTTTGTTTAAGTGAAAATAGATCGATGTGTACATGGAAAAAGTTAAATTAGTGCTCAGTGCCTAGTTTGTGCAATTCTGAGATTTTTTAAAGTGAAAATAGGTGGATGTGTACATGGATAAAGTTAAATTAGTGCGCAATGCCTAGTTTTTTCAATTCTCTGATTTTTTTTCAGGTTAAAATAGGCCGATGTGTACATGGACCCGAGTTTGTGTAAATGTTTCATTTCTTGTTTTTGTTTGATGTAGTGTGTTGAAGGATCAGCACCATCTTAAAATTGGTGCCGATCCTTCTTGGCGTCAAAAAAGAAACGATTCGCCAAGCAGTACCGTAAAGATTAACCAGGATACTTACATACTATCCCACCAAGCATTGGTGAAAATTTTAGCAATCATTACTGGAGAATTCTAAAGGATGCGGGCATCCATATTTGGTACTAAATTTTGCTATTTGGCCAGTGTGAGTATCATTAGAAATTACCGGTTTTTTTTCTGTCAAAGTTATTTGGTATATTCTTTTTTCTTTTATTTGGTGTATTACCTTGATTCCAGACATTGGAGCTGTTCCTAGGCATTTTGTCATCAAGTGCAGTCTCTGTGGTTTATACATTCTACTAACTGGGATCCATCTAAATTCAGTAAATATCGCCACCCTTATACTCTGCGGTCCAGAGTGCTGTTGCAGTGGTTGCCTGACCATGCCAGGTGTCCCTAGCTTGGTTTGACTTTCCTGAAGCAACTACAATTTTCATACAATCGTACACTGGTGTGCAAAACTTGAGCAACAATGTAAAAATATAGCACATAGCCATGAAATTGCAGAAAAGGAGGTCTGGAGATCAGTACAATGAACGCGTAAGTCAGTAGCAACGTCATGCGTATGCAAATATCAGGAACGAAACGTCAGAGGCGACGTGAGCGTACACAAAACGTGTGATGTCGGCGCGCGCAGCTCAGCAGTAGAATAAAAGGAAGGACGGAGACGCAATTCAACATATTCACTGCAAGTGCCAGTGAATCAGCTCGTGAAATATGGCTAGAAGAAATCACCTGGACGACTACACACGTGAAAGAATGATCGGAAAGCTGGAGGAGGAGCGTACTGTCACCAGTGTAGCTGCAGAGTTAGGAATCAACAAAAGTGTGGTTTCGCGCGTTTGGAAAGCGTTCCAAACCTCAGGTACAGCTGTTAGAAAGGTTGCTGGTGGCTGCCCGAGGACGACATCTGCGGGGAATGACCGATATATCGTCCTGCAGGCGAAAAGAGGCCGACAGCAGTCAGGAAGCACCATTGCTCAGCAACGCTGTACAGCAACGGGGCGACAAGAGTCGCAGTTTACTGTGGTCAGACGCTTTTAACAAAGGGGGCCTATTCGCCCGCCATCCTGAACTCTGCCCCCCCCCGTTGAAAGTTGGCCACCGACGCCACCGTTTATAGTGGTGCAGAGAGCACAGAAATTGTACAACTGATCAATGGAGTCGTGTCCTCTTTACGGATGAAAGTCGGTTCAGTACCAGAAGTGATTCTCAACACGTTTTGAGTTGGAGAGAGGTGGAGACCCGGTTTTATTCCAGTAACATCAAGGAAAGGCACCGTAACGGTGGTACTGGAGTTCTTGTTTGGGGAGGCATTATGCTGAACGGGCGAACTGAGCTTCACGTTTTTGACAGAGTGTCTGTAACCGGGGATCGCTATTGTGAGGAAGTACTCCTTCCCCATGTGCGTCTGTTCCGAGGTGCCATTGGCCCAGACTTATTTTTTTATGGATGACAATGCACGGCCACATCGGACTCTTGCTGTTGAGGAGCTACTGGAAAATGAAGATATCACTCGAATGGATTGGCCAGCGTACTCCTAAGATTTAAATCCCATCGAACATGTGTGAGATGTTTTGGGGAGACGCATTGCAGCACGCTTACATCCTCCGGAGAACACCCAACAACTCAAACAGATGCTGATTGAGGAATGGGCACCGCAAGAAATGTTGCACTAGTTGGTTCCGAGTATGCGGATATGGTGCGAAGCAACCATTGCAGTGAGGGGAGGGCATATCCCATATAAGGAACATATGCTTGTTGTTTTTACTCTTGGATAGATAATCATGAGTCACGATACTATGCGTTCAATAAAGCTTGTTTTTGTTTGATTCCATACGGTATGCATTGTATTCCTTTTTCAGCTCCGATGCTTTCATCATCCATTACGTACATAATACTCTCCTTCATTTCTGCATTTCATGTCTCTCAGTTGATTCTTCGTGGAGTTATGGCAAAAAACCCTGCTGTCGCTTAAGTTTTACACACCAGTGTAGTTGGTGATAATGCTTTCCAGATTTAAAACCATACTGGATAGTTTGGCACCTGTTGATTGATTATTGTGCACACTGACAGTATAATGAATGCTTCAAGAAGTTTATTTTAAATTAATATTTTGTATCTATTCACATACTGTACAAAGTCCTAGATCCGGACTCGTCGGGACTTTGGCAATTCCGGATTTAAGATTTTTCTGGATATTAGATCATCAATTTAAATCTAGTAACATGGCACGCAGAAATTATAATATTAAGAATATGAAATCGAGATTTAGAGCATTTATGATCTAAAGGGCATCAAAATTTACAAAAAAAAGCTTCATATTTATTTGTTTACTTTATAAGGCATTTCTTTTAATGTAAGTTTTTTAAGTTGCTTCGTTTTTTGTGTTAATACTTTCACTTTAATTCTATAAACATACATGATTTCCTGTTCAGTTGCAAAGTTCTGCTGTGCAAGTCCTGTAATTGCTGTCAAGAATTCTGACTAAATTGACAATCGAAGTTTTTTCGTTTTCAATAACCACTGAGTCACTTTCTTTACTATCGGTAGCGGTATATACTACAGATTTCGCCGTCCGTTAATTGATTAACGACTTGGGGTATTGTCATTGCAATGAAACCTTCTGTTATATCATCTTCATTTATTACTGTTTCTCCACATTTCTCTATAAAATACATATTAGAAAAATTCACCTTTGGTTTGCGATGTGCGAAAACTTTCAAATTCGTGGCTATCATTTTCATCATCCTCACCACGAAATATGGTAGCTGGTCATAAATTAGAGTCATAAATTAGTAATACATTGTAAAAGTAAATTGTTTTAGGTCTCATTCTCTATCAATATATCAGGAATAAAAACTAGAATGGAACTACAGACAGAGCTCTCATCTGTTCTTTACTGTAAGTCAGTAGTTACGAAAATGTATGCAGTGTTGTACATGGTACCAGAATGCAGATAAATTATATAGGTCGCCGAAATTTTGAAGCGCTCTTTTCCTTTTGTGTATTACTAAGGAATTTAATAATACCAGAATGCAGGTTTTTGATTATTAATAACATATATCAGTTAGCCTATATTTAAAGGTGCCCCTTGGATTATCGCGAAGTTGCTTCATTTATCGCCAAGTTGTTGTTTCAGCTATGGTAATCTGAGTAGTTGAATGTTATGAAAACCCTATTATGACGTAATTGGTTGCATGATTACAGTGAATTTGACTCATGGGAATATATTTGTTGGATGTCAGTTAGGATGTACATCACGTATTGTGTGCTGTGCCTCATAAAAAGCCAACCCCTATAGTCCAGGTTAGGTTAGGTTATTCAGTTATGGCAAAGCACACGAGGGCTATCTGCCTAAGGGGAGGGATGCCTTCGTGGAGGACTTTCTAAGGGAAACTGGCTCGTATACACGTTACACATGGGGAAAACCACGAAAACGCCCATGCAGCCAGCCCGTTCGCGGGATTCGAACCTCGGACCGAACTACCAGTGTTCAGCGTCTTTACCGCTCGGCCGCTGGTGGGCCCCTATAGTCCAGATCTGTCTCCATGTGACTTCTACATCTTCGTTGAACTAAAAAAAAACACTGCAGGGACACCAATTTCAAACGGACGATGAAGTCAAGGAGTGTGTGCGCAATTGGTTTTGAACAGTAACTAAAGGATTTCTACGAGCACAGCATTATGCGACTGGTATCACAATGGGATAAATGCCTGAACGCCTACGGACAATACTTTTTATTAAATAATTACTGTGAAATTGCCTCTGACTCATTATTTATTGACTGATCCTGATATTTAAGAATTATTATTATTATTCATATTTGATGTATTTAAGAATTATGGCAACGTGCCCAAGAGCATCACCGATGCATTCTAACAGCTGATGCTTATATATTCATGCAGCTAAAGCATTCATGTAACACAATCAGGTCCCCGTTTGTTCACACTTGTTACAACTCCACAGAGAAGCAAATGCATACCCGAGGCAGACCTCTCGGACTCTGGAGTTGCCGGTTTAAGATAGTGGAGAGCATAGGACATACACCTCCTTACCTTTGTTAGATACCAGGTGTCCCTGTTCTCCGTCCCTTGTCATCTGTACATAGTGTGTCCAATAAATATGCAGACTTATGTCATAAACAATGCATTTTACAAATTTAGGGTACATCAATTTTATCCCATTAAAAATACATACTTCCCATTTGTAGCAATACACTTATCCCACTTCCATGTCCATTGTTGAAAACATTCTTGGAAGTCATCAGAAGTCAGGCTGTTCAGGTACTTCGTTATTTTACATTTATTATCTCCACATCGTCTCAGTGCTGCTCCTGTATGACAATTTGTCAATGTTATAGAACCATGATTTGTCACCAGTGATGATCTTTTCAAGGAAATGAAAGTGTGAGCAGAGTTTTTCCAGTCAGTAAGGCATTCAGTCTTTCTCAGCTTTTGGTAAGGTGTTAGCAACTTAGGGGCAGTTTTTGCATGTAATTTTCTCAACTCTAATTGTTCTCTTAAAATAATGTGCACAGGTCATTTTCCAAAATTCAGTTGATCAGCAATCATCCGGAAAGTTAATCGATGATCGGAAAGCACAAGAGACCACACACATCTAATTTTTCTTCAACGCAGGAGGTTGACAGTCGTCCTGGCCTTGCAACATCCCTGAACTCTTCACGGCCCTCAATGAAACACTTGATCCACTGGGGGGGAAGAGCTGTTTACTTCAGTGTATTATTTCTATAAACAACTGTCAACATTTCATGACTTTTTTAGAGCTTTTACAAGTTTCGCTGAAATTTGACTCATTGTTCCATCTGTTCACTATTATCCGTCATCTACAAGAACAAAAGACAACACAAAAAAATTTCATCTATAGCTGTATGCTCACCTTGATGGTCTAGCAGTTTGTGCTGCTTCAGCGGACTCCCAGCCTACAGAGCAGCAAGTGTGCATAGCCTAACTTCAATTCAAGGTCACCCTATAATCTCAGTTTGCATATTTATTGGACAGACTACTGTGAATATGAGCCATTCCTTAGAAAGTCCTTTTTTAAGGTATCCTTCCTCTTAAATAGATAGCTCTTGTGTACTTTGCCATATTCAAATAATGTAACCTAACTTTAATGCTTACAAATCATTTAAGTAATAATTATATTTTGAAAATTTTAAAAGATATTAAAATGAATTTAATGTAATTTTGAACTGAGACTAAAACTGGGTACTTAAATTTGATTTTAAACTAATTGCTTATTAAATTGTAAACCTTTTTGCTTAAAAAGAACTGTTTTTCTTCCAAAAAAAAACAAAATTAATATTCCGTGTTCTGTTTGCAAATTCATCAGAAACTTTCAGCTTTCATATTCAAGTGAGTTGATTGTAAGGATAAATCCATTTAATTACGCTTGTGGTGTATTCCTAAATATAGCTTTAGCTGCCTATATCTGGACTTCATCTCTGCAGTGGTACTATAAATAGATGAAAACAACTAATATTTTAAAAGAATGTAAATACTTTGGAAATAAAACTTGTCACATGTCAGACTGACATTATGAGCAATTTTAAGAGTATCCATTGCACGAATCCAGGTATTTTGTCATAAAGACTAGAATATTGATGCCCAACCATCATTTTGCATGTTAAAAGGAAAGGGCACAAGTAGTATTATTACTAAAACGCAGTAGAATATGCTTCTGTGCTTTGTGGAGGAAAATCCCGTTTTTTTCAGGGAAAAGTTATTGCAGGAATTTATGGATAACAACAACAAAAGAAAAAAAGAAATCTGATGTGTACACCACATGACTTCCTTGTACGGAATATTAAATTATACTCATTTTGTAATTCATTTAAACTTATTGAATTGAATTAAATCTACTTCGTCGATAGCGCATAAACCACGATAGAATAAATTTTTCCTCTAAAATTGACTATATTTGTTCCCCATAGCGACACTCGCGCTAGGTTCACATCTCATTCGTTTTATAACTTCGAATGCACAAAAATTATATATATCATCTGAAGAATTATCTCATCGTTGCCACATATTCTATAGGAATACTATAATAAATCTAAAATGATGTATAAAAGAAATTAAACAAACAAAAGAAAAAAGAAACAGTTTTTCGCAGACGATTCAGTATTTCTCATTTAATTAATTCAGTTCTCACTTCGCGACAAGGCAAAAATACATAAAAACTTAAAATGTCTATATTAAAAATTATGAAGTCAATCTTAAACACTTATTTCCTCGAATAAATTCAAGAATGGATTAACATGATTTAATTCGCAATAATAAAAGAAGACGTCATCTTTGTTGTTGCGAAGCTTAGTTGCGAAGCTTAGTTATTAGAAATATGTCTGCTCTAGTAATAATAATTAGGCTTAGCCGCACTTAAAATACGTATAAATTGTTGATAATTCCGGAATTATTGCATGTAAATTAACTAAAAGCATGTAGATTAACTAAAAACATTAAAGGAAGATAAGAAAAATATAATTCAACCATTTTTAAAGCAAAAAATGCACAATTTACAAACATATAAGAATAGAGAAACTGAGCTCACTGAGCCGAGTAACAGAGTGTGTATATATATATATATATATATGTATACTTTTGATACGGTCGATTGCAACTAAGAAGGCAGGTGCACATCTACATGTTATAGCAGTACTATATACAAAATTTCAACGTTCCGATGCTACTTGTTTATGAGTTATGCTAGATATATACATACGTACGCGACGCAAAAAATCTCTTCAGAATCCATTTTAAAGCAGTTTTATATTTTTTTGGGGGGCGGAATAGTCCTTTATTCTGTCCTTATGTACGGATGTCAAGCAAAAACATGGTTAAATTGCATTCGATAGCGGTCAAAATAGATATTTTCGTTGAAATATGATACCCGAAATTTTTCGCGGTTACAATATTTTCTTTTTACTTTGTACAAGGAAGTAAAAATAAAGAAAGTAATTGATTGTACCAGTGGCGGCCAAACTAAAAAGTGGTGAAGGATAATTCGTCATTACCTAGACGCCTATTCTCCGCTCCGAGAGTCGGCAGCAGTTTGTGGGCCGCCAGATGTCGCTGCTAGTGAAAAACAGGTCTGCCCGACTTCCCATATTTTAGTCGTCGGAAGCTCGGGAACCTTGGGGAAAAGTCGTCAATCAGGATTGTACCGTTGACGTTCTAAGCAGACAAATGGCTTTGCATGTGTTTTCGCCTCTAATTTTTTCATATTTAAACGAAGAATACGGTCGTAGATCTCTGAATCGGCGGCGAATTTATAGAAAATATGTTGATGCTTTTGCTCTACCAGAAGATGTTTTCATTGCATATTTCAGATTGCGAAAATTTATAGTTATTTTAATTTGCAATGAACTGAGACAGCCACATACAGAAAACAAGAACGCAATCTCTACTGAAAGAAATGTTATTTATACTTTTCCTGAAATTATAAATACATATGTTGTAATTATATAGTTTAAAATGTAGAAGATAATAAGTATTTATCTAGCACATAATTCTTCTGCAGTTAATAATAATATAGACAAATAGTTTTATAATAATTTTTTAGTAGTACTACTACTACTAGTGTGATACTTTTAAAAATTATTTTTAGCCCAAAGTGCCTTAGCCCAGAAGGGCTATTACTTTCTTTTTGGCATTTTGTGGCGTTTCACTTTACAAATTGCTGCCACCAAATATTATCATCGCACTGGATTATATTAAAAAAAAATTAAATACTGAAGAATATGCATAAATGTATGAATGTTTCTCTCATTGTGATAAAACAACGGTACCCAGAGCCATCAAATTTTGAATAACGTAATCTTCCACCCGAATATAAGAAATCTGGAAGCCCAAATTTGGAACTGGGAATTTGTTTTATTATCTATTTCATATTTTGTAAAGCATTTATGAGTTTTTGATTCAGAAACTCAACGGTTTACGGGTTTACAGTACTGTACGGGAGAAGAAAAAAGGAAAAAAAAAGTTTTCTCATCTCTAGTGCTCGAGACTGTGTATCGGAAATTCTAAAAGATATGTTCTTTTTAAATTATGTGATATTGCTGTTGAATTGAATTTTATGGTTTAAGTACGAAGAACATGATATTTAATAAAAAAATTTACAGGCAAAACATTAATAAAACGCCCTTTTGGACGTAATATAAAACCTGAAACCTTTTAGCTTTTTTTTTTTTTTTTTTTTTTGTAGTGTAATTTTATTACGATTTAAAACTGGTTTCTAAGAGATTTTCTAAGGGAGGACTTTCTGAGGGAAACTGGCCTGTATGCACGTTACACATGGGCAAAGCCAGGAAAACGCCGATGCGGTCAGCCCGTTCGCGGGATTTGAATCTCGGACCAAATTACGTGGGTTCAAGGATTCTACACATCGGGCGTTGGTGGACTTATTAGGAGAATTATACTGCATTATTATTGTATTATGTTATAAGACTGAGGGTTTCTTCATGAAATAATACTTTTGTAATTTATTAATATTAAAAAGTAATTGTTTCTTTGCAAGCGTAAAAAAATGAAAAAAAAACTGTTTATAGCAGAGTTCTCATTTTTCTATTGTAAAAGAGATATTGACATAGTACAGTTTTCTATTTAATGTGTCAAAATGTTGAAATGTTGGTTTGACAAAGATTTCTTCAACTGCAGGAGATCTACATTGATTATTTTTACTTTAGTACTTTCATTGTGAAAATAATGTTACTATCTTTTAATTAAATTAGAATAACAGCAATGTACTATAAAAAAACTATTGCAAATATATGTATGACAAAAATTGCAATACGAATTAATCACACATCCAGAATAGATTACTATAATTTTATATATTTTAGATCAAAAACTTATTTTCTATCATGTTAATTATGTGATAAATTATTTAAAATAAAACATTTCGATGTATGTTTAATAGCTGAATGCAGCAGCAATCGGCCATACTGTAATGAACGAATGAATTTTATTTCTTTTCCTTAAAGAAATAATTTTCGTAGAAAGAGAAAATAAAAGAAAGAAAGGAACATTAAGAAATATTTTCTTTCTAATTTCTTACTCAAAGAAGTATTTGTCTAATATTAACTGTAAAATAAATTGCGTGAAAACACAGTTTTAATATAACCATGGAAAAGAAAAAAAAAAGTAAATAAAGAATAATTTAGTTTGCAATTAGATTGCAATGCAGATGAATCATATTATAAATTTAAATGATTAAAATTGTTTACTTCTAAAAATCTTATTCTTATTTTAAGTAAGCTTAATTCATTCACTCTTATCTATTTACCGTTGCCTTCAACGTATCCCTCATCTCTCTTTATTTCTTACCGCTAAATTCCTGCGTTAACTTTTCCCTAAAAAAACGGGATTTTCCTGCACATAACACAGCAGCATATTATGCTGCGTTTTGGTCATAATACTGTCTTGTGCCATTTTTTCGAACTACAAATGCAGCGGGTGAGTTACTAAAATAATGGGAGAATATTCCTAGAAACTTCAGGCAGCACGCCCTATAAATTTCGTCACTCGTCTGTACTGTGATTGGTCTAAAGCTCCTTGACGCCTTGCCTGCTTTCAATAAAGTCAAATGGACTCACCCACGGACTCAACTGAAGACCACTGGAGAAGGCGCTTAATCCCGGAACGGCTGCTTTTGTTTGCTGGAAGAGTCTAAGATTAGTAGGTATGGTACGTGAAAGTAGGGATGTGGTCAGCGGAGAGGAAAACACGACGTTAC
>KK118464.1:172439-183853 GCA_000611955.2 Stegodyphus mimosarum
GCTTTGTGAGGCAGCTAGCGTTACGTTAGTACGAATAATTTATTATTCTTGTTTTTATTGATCGTCTGCTCTTTTTTTTTTTAATTTTCATTAGCTAATTTTGAAAATTCTGCGTCTAATTAAAGTTGAGATTAAAAGAAAGGCTGATTGAAAAAAAGTTAAATAATTATGTTTTGTTACTGTCATATTAGCGGTAAATATTATAAATATCAGTTACAATTTTCTACAATATCTTAAGTAAATAAAAACTTTACAGTTACTCATTTACAATGAGTACAATACATTTACACTTCATGTAATACTCAGTTACTTTACTTTAAATAAGAGTTCTAGTAATTATCACATTTCGTTGTAAGAAACAAAATTATGTAATTTCGCCACAACGTTATGCTTTAAGAGAATTTTAAATAAGCATACAATGCGTACAATTTCACATTTCAAACAGGTATTTCCCTTCGAAATATTATTTTTGTTTCATGAATTGATAAAAATTAATCCGTTCTTAAACAAAATATTCAATAAAACACAGAACATGAAAATATGCAATGAAACTCCTTCTACGGTTTAGGAATAGCGAGCTTATCTGTAGCGCCCACTAAAAGCCATTCCACGATCTAAATTCTTTCCGTTACAAGTTACTCCGGAAGCTTTATATTCCTCTTACGTGCGTAAATTGAATTCGAGCAGTTAACAAAAGCAGCCGTTTCATGCTTTAATGTAAAATTTATTAAAGTATGATTATAACATGCAAGACATGTTATAATCATACTTTTTTGTTAAGACATGACATGTTATAATCATACATGTTATAATCATACTCATTTTTCCTGGAATAAATACTAAGCAAGCAAAAAATGCAATTTCGAGACAAATTTAACAAACGGCTCATGCAAACCTACTATAGTTCGCTATTGAAATAGTTCGCCATGTTGCAAAAACTAATATTACTAGTGTTAAGAATAAGCTAAATAGATTTTACTTGTATATATCAGACCTATTTGAAGACGTCTAGAGAAATTTTAAGACACTTTCAAATCAGAGTAAATGTCAAGCAAATTCCTTTCCATTGTAGAATTGATGGTAATGAAAATGCTGATTTCCTCAAAAAGAAGGAACAAACCTGATAAGAGCATTAATTTCCACTTTGTAAAACTTTTGACAAATTTAATGTGTATATTTGTCCTTCAGAATCATTGCAAACAGGTAATAAAAAAATGTGGGACGCTGTTTGTTTGAACAAATCCACCTGTGATTCCAGATTCTCAAAAATATGTAATAGTTGACACAAAATCCAAAATTTTGACTGGACATGAATTTAAAGATTAAAATAAATAAGAAAGCTTAGATTGATGCAGAGTTCGAATAATTCTTATCAATTTCATGGATTACCCGGGAATAAAAAAACTTTTCTCAATTTTTTTTTTTTTTTTATTGAAGAAGATTTTTTTTTACTGAGAAGTTAATTCTTGAAACTGACACAAGATTTTATGCTAAGCTGTTCTTTTTGCCTAACCTTCATTTTATATGTTTTTGTTAATTAAGTATGACATACTTTTATCTTATCTACTCTTGAATGTCAGCAATATTAATTTTTTCAGACCACAGAGTGTATCAAAATAAAGTATTTTGGAAGGAGATTTAAATTTATTTCACTGAAGATTCATAAGTATGTTTTACAAAACTATAAATTCTAATAGTATTGGAAGTCTATAACTTTACAATATGTACCTACAAATGTTTGATAAATGCATATTTGGTTATATGTATACCTATCTCCAGACTACCTGATAGAGGTACTCTTAGTTGAGCTTCTTTTGTAATACCTACAAGACATATAACAAGTTCACTGGCATGTTGGTCTCTAGAGCCACGGTAATTTTGTTTTGCGGATCAGGTAGAGTATTACATAGTTATGACACAAATACTTTGTTCTTCATTTAATATTTTATGGGCATCATCAGACTAGATAAACTCAGCAAAATGTGTCAAAAAGCACATTTGCTTGGATTTAAACTTAACTATCAGTATTCTGCAGTCTGATCACTCATAGGCCTCTTTTTCAAATGATTATGTACTGAATATATGTAATATATATAATATCTAATACATTATAAAGAAGATTTCACATTTTACATTCCTCATGTTATGCTACTGATATTTTTTCTAAAAATCTATTTGTTACATGCATTAATCCTTCCCACAATTGTGGTGTTTGTAAAAGTATTACACATAGTCTTTTCTGAGAAAACATTACTAAGGAAATCAAATATAAATTCATTACTTTAATTACACTAAGCTTCAAATATAAAAATTGGACAGCTTTTCTAACATATTATGTACATTTCTTATATGTTGAAATTGGGAGAGCATTCCAGATGTTATTAACTAAATAAATAATTTTTAAATTATATATAATCATCTTTTAAAAAATACAGTATACTTGAGATTTTTACAATCAAATTTTTTCACTGTATTAAATTTCTTCAAAACCAAATATCAAAGTGCAATAAATTTTAGAAAAAATTTAAAAAATAAATCAAATTATAATTTTGTTAGTATTTAGGAACTTTCTGAAAAAAATATAAGCTTGAGGGCTTTCGTTCACTAAATTTCGGTCTCTAATATTACAAAAAAGTAAAGCAGAAGCAATATATCTTCGGCACAGTAAAACTTGAGAAAGACTTTACATGTGCATTTGATACCTGATGATCAGAAAATAAATGCTATCTGTAATTTTCAGTGTTACAAAATGAAGTGGAACGTTCGAAGAAGCATACCAGAGAATAATTTTTGGGTTTGCCGTGAAAAAGACGCGGTGATTCATTAATACACTTTTTTTTAGCTTAAAATTCTATTACACATTTCACATGAGAATCCTCCAAATTTTACATATTCACTCCGTTGTCTTTCAATAAACGTAAAGTTAAAAAATCGTTACAAATCCAAACAAAAAGTTACAATCAGTAAATGTACGAAAAGTTGCGTAACAGTGGAAAATGAATCAAAAGCAAACCCTTTAATTGTTGGCATTAAAAATTTGTCGCCAAAAACGGTCCCCGGCGGTGGCTTATTCTGATTGGTTGAATTTCTCCAGTTCCCGGCGGGTTTTAGCCGCCCGTCTGAGGACCACAGAATGGCTTTCTCTGATAAGTTGAAAACGGCTATCCATACCGGTTTTTTTGAGTCAATATTGTTCGCTCAAGTAGTAGACGGACTCAGTGATCGTAGAATAGAAGTCCACTATTTGGCAATTGGGTCCGCTAATCCCCAGTCGCTCTTTAAGAGGGATTGTATATAAGGTATTTTATCCCTCCTTTATGCAATTCCTTCGTAGTGTAACTGGACGCATCCTTGACGTGTAATTTAAGTCCAGGGTTCGAATCCCGGCGAGGACAATGCACATATTTCACATCTCCAACATCAGAAAAAAAAGCCTAATGACTTTAATGTCAGACACCGTTACTAATGCCATCCTATATTAAAAATAAATACTAAATGGCATTCAAACGAAACAGATGTAATGCATTATGTGCAATATATATTTGAGTTGTAATTAACTCAAGTGACTTCAGAGAATTTATTCACTATTAAACACTGATTTGCATTTTACTTCCTTGTGCGAAATAAAGGAAAAATTGTAATCGCGAAACATTTCGAATGCCTTATTTTAAAGAAAATATCTATTTTAACCACTCAATAACCCATTTAGACGAGTTTTTTTGCTTAACATCTGTACGTATAGACGGAATAAAGGACAATTGTTTTCCAAAACGGGTTGTAAAATGGATCGAAAAGAGATTTTTTCTCGTGACGTCTGTACGTACGTACGAATGTATGTATGTATGTACTGTCTAACCACATTAGCTAGAGCAGTTTGGCTGAGGGCCAAGATGGGTCAGTTTAACTGAAGATGTGGAGGTGAAAAGCGTAAATTTGTTTTTCCCTTTCGTAGGTCGAAGGGGAACTTTTACTAAACTACTGGGCTACTGCACTCAGCCCTACTGTCCACTATATGTCCACTTCTGCCCCAAACCGGATGTTTACATAAATCTGGAATACATGATAGGACAGTATGTATCTCGTATAACTCAAAAACGATTTGCTGTAAAACGATTTGCTGAAATTTTGCATATGAGAGTGCTATAACATTGAGTTGTTCACTTTCCTTTTTTGTTACAATCAGCTTCACCACATGTACCCCATCCTCTTACCCGGCTCATTGAGTTCTGTTTTTTATTCTTATATTTTGAAAAATTGTGCGTGTTTTGCTTTAAAAGTGATTCAGTTATGTTGTTCTTATGGTCTGGTTAAGGGTTTTATGCCTGTAGTTAACCTGCATGCAATAGCTGTAGATTTATCAACAGTTTAAAAGTTGTGCTAAGCCTGACGTAGCCGTCATTTGTTTACATTTGAAGCTAGTAGCAGAATAGTGAATTATGTTTGTTGGTCCCCCAACTTCAGTGTCTTTTTTTTTCCCAGTGTGACCAAAAGTTAAATTTAAATTTTGCCTTCTTGCTCGTTGCACGAATTGTTTCTTTTTACGTAGAAATTCTAATTTTAATTGCAAAAATTGGTTTTCTTTAACTGTATGTGGTATTTTAGTTTTTCCTGTATATTACAATTTTTAATGAAAATAATTGGAGTTTCTATGTTTTTTGCCTTGTCGTGAAGTGAGAACTGAACAGATTGAATGAGAAAAGTATTTCTAATGAAATTCGAGGAAATAAGCTTAAAGTGCAGCAAAATATGTGTATAATTTAATAGGCCGTACTAGGAAGTCATATTAGGTCCCCATCAGATTTTTTATTCTTTTATAGAGTGGAAAATATTGAAAAAGTTGAAAACAAATATAGAAGTAATGTATGCATTGAAACATCTAATAGCAAAATTCCGTTGATGAAGCCGTAAACTCTCTTTCGAATTAAATTAAAATAAAATTCAATTTCGGATAAAGTTACTTATCTTCTAGGAAGAGTCCTTATCTTCTAGGAAGAAAAATATTCTCAATATTATCATGTCTTAATGAATTAATCTTAATCTTAATCTTAATGAATTAATTAAAGAAATGCTTAGCTGTTTGAGACGCTTTTTCAGCTAACTTTATTAGTGAGTCTTTCCAAAAAGGTTCCTCTGGAAATTGCTAGAAATTTGAAAAGTAGAAAACTAAGTGGAGAAGTTTACTGTCGTCGTAATAACAAGACAAATATTTGAGCTTGAGAAGTTCTGAAACACATATTGCCAAATCATAGTTAATACTTTTGCCAAATAATGACCCACTTTTCTAAATTTCTAATGAAATTTATAAATTAAGAAAAATCTTAGCTCAGGAAAAACTCACCACCTGCATACTGATGCTTCATTTAAAACATCAGTTAAATTTAATCTCTTAAACTTTTATGCTAATTCAAAACTTTTACTTTTTTCTTACTTTGCTTTTACTTTTTATGCTAATTCAAAACTTGTTTGCGTATATAAAATGACGTATTGAAATGAAATTTTGGGGAGAAAGGGGAAGAAGGTGCTCGTCAAACTACATGTCTTTTTAGCATTGTTTTCATTTCACTTTCACATCTGTTGAGACATTTCGTCATTGTGTCAGAAATAATAAGGAAAAAGCATGGGTACCATTTTGTCTCGTCATCGCTCAGAAAGGGATACAAGAGAAGTTTTAAGTCGTTGTATCTGTAGAATTATTGTTAGAATAATTGAACAAAGGAATTAAAGATATTTATTAATAAAATAAGTATTTGCGAAAGTTGATAAAATTTGATAATGGAGAAAAGCTGGTGGACGCACATTACTAACTTTTACATTAATGTGATTGCTAAAAGAGGACAGCTAATAGTTTCGTTGTACGATAAATAACAGCATATAACGGAGAACACTGTTTACTGTAATGCTTCGAATCGGGGGGGGGAGGAATTTGATGATTTTTGTAAAAAAGCTCTTGAATTCCATAGGTCACTGTGGAAATATTCTTTACTGAAACGGGTGCATAATAATTTAAAAAATGATAAAGTGTTCAAGAAAAATCGCCAAAATATTGGTACAAGTATATTATCTTGGCGCTAATATCGTTACTTGGCGTGATTACGTTACATGAATGCTCCTATTACCAGCCGAATACTGAAAACAGGTCTATGGTACTTTCACTTTTGCGGCCCAAACTGTTTAAAAATGAGCTGACTCACTAAAAGTAGTCAAAGTATCTTCAGAGACAGCCAGCTGTCTCAGTTCATTTGACTGATCCGGTCTCGAACTGGCAGGTTGTTTTCTGTCATTGTGAATCAATTTCTTGCTGAATATTCATCGTTTATGAAAACATAAAGAAGAGTAATAACGATGGAAAAAGTTGTAGCTGTGTTTGGATATAACAATACTAGATTGTATGATGTAAAGAAAATTAAAAATATTCTCTTAGCGAAGAAAATTGGAATTATGCTATGTAAAGAAGGCATTACTGATGAAGATAGGAATGTATCTGCGTATTGTTTCGACACAAAATTACATGGTTCGCATCAAGAAATCGAGCAAGCATATTCAAATTTGCAGAAATGGCTTAGTTCTCAAAATATTGTTATTGTTGGAGTGCTACCTTTTTCTGATAAAGGTATAGTATTAGCATCGTATGTAGCTGAAAAGATGGGATTAATTTCAGATGATTATAATACGGCTGTTATAGGCCTTGATAAATTTGAATTTAGGAAAGCAGAAGCAAATATGAACACTCCTGTTTGGTATAAGAAACCAAGATTTCGAAAAGTAGAACAACCTTCAGATCTTGTCCAGTTTTATGACGAGATTGGATCTCCAGTTTTTCTGAAACCTACCAGTGAAGGTAACAGTAGAGGTTGTTTTTTAGTGAATTCTTTAGAAAACATGGATGTGGCCTTAGAAAATATAAAGCCGTATTTAAATACTGGGGCTATAGCAGAAGAATATTTTTCAGGTTGCCGTGAATTCAGCTTTGATACAGTTGCTGGCAGATGCTGGATTACAGAAAAAGAAACAACTAGCGGTAATCATAAAGCCGAGGTACAGCAAATCGTACCAGCTCCTTTACCTCAAGAAGACTATGACCGTCTTATTGAAGCAGGTAAGTTGGTGGCAAAAATTAGTGGATCTAAAATGGGTGCTGTTCATAATGAGTTCTTTTTGTTTCCTGACCGTACAGTAATGGCAGTAGAGCCCAATAGAAGACCTGCTGGCATGCATATATGGGATTTGGCTGCATCTGCTTTTTCTATTAATCCATTTGAACTTTGGATAAATTGGTCTATAGGAAAACAACCTGTTGTTGATCAGGCTTTACGTTCCCAGTATTACGTTGGCCTCAGGATGATTCAAGCTAGTACTGATGGAATTATTAAGCAAATAGATAACACAGGTATAAACAAGATTAAAGATAATTACAATGAACTTTTAGAAGTATGTCTGTCAAAAAGTCTTAACCAGTTTGTTCATAAAAATCCAAAAGATAACTCAGAATTCTTAGGGCATATAATTGTTCAGCATAAAGATCCAAAAAAACTAAAGTTGATGCTTATTCAATTAAGCCTTCGCATTCTTCAGTTTGTGAAAGTCGAACCAGTAAGCACTGATAATGATAAGTCTGTGGTTCAAAAAGTTCGTGAATATGCAAGAAAGGAGAAGCTTCTAGTTCTTGACTGTGCTTATATGAGTACTTATATAGAAAACTGGTGGAATACGGCCAAACATAATGAGAATTTTAAAGAAAATAAAGAATCACTAAAAAAGCTCTTGCTAGAAAAATTTAAGAATAATGAACAACAGAAGTTAAGCATTGTGGGTGTAGCTGGCCATCATGTATCAGGCGTTGTTTTGACTGGGTTATTTCATACTGATGATCCAGAATTATCCCATGTTGTCCATGAGACCTTATCTGACTTAGCAAAACTAAGAGATATTAAATATCCTCATGAAGATCATAAGCATCTGTTTATTAAACCAGAAGGTGTTAAGAAAAAGGAATGGGGTAAAGGAGCTGGGCGCATCAGTCCACATTGTGATGATTTGTATGAAGATATTGACACAGATTTATTGTCATTGACGACCTGTAGAGATAACCTAAAAGTCTCTACATTGCTTTTTACCGCAGATCAAATTTTCAATATCTTATCAGATGATGAAGTTTACAGGTTGACTAAAATAATGCCGAGTTTTGTATCAGGAATTAATGTTGAAGGGACAGTAAAAGCGAAAAAACGTCCTATTCTTTCTGTTGAACATAACAATTTTTTTCTCCGTCTGGATTACAGAATTGATGAACTTACTGGACTACGTATGCAAGTAGATAATGAAGAAGATATGGCTATATTAAAAAAAATTCAGGCATACTTAATGCCGCAGAATGCAATTAAAGCTGGAACAGAAGCAGGGCATTTTGTTGTTGTTGCAAATATGAAAGTGTTACATGCTAGAGAAGCCATACAAAATCTTGAAGTAACATGTTCATTGAATCTACAGACAACTCCAAGACTACTGTTTAGGAGCAAAGGTCCCAGGATGTAGTTTGGGTAATCTGTGAGTAAAGTAAAGTACTGATATAGGAAATAAGAATATGGTTTGATATTTACAAGCTAACTAATGGTAGTAATGAAGCTTTTATAGTTTCTATAGTATTTGAGGTAAAATGTTTATAAGAATTAGTTACCCTCTTTCAGATTATATTTTAAGTCTTAGAAAAGTTTTCTGGTTTCGTATTTTTATTAAAGTAACAATCCCGTGTATGAAAAATATCTCTTAAGTTACTGAATTATAAGAGGCATAGCTGTAATAATGCTTAATATTTTTTAATATAGTTTTTGGTTAAAATCAATATTTTTTCTGTTGGAATGTAAATAAATTAACACCGCAGCATCTTTGCTTAACTTTATAACATGTAATATTTCATACTTTTTTTAGCATTAGCTTGCTTCTGTAGAATTTCATTTTTAATTTCCTGTGATGTTCTGGTACTAGCATATCTGTAAGATAATTTTTATGTTATAAATCATTATATCTCTTAATCTAGAAATATTTGATTAAAAGTAGAGATTAGCTATATTTTATTACTTTACTATATTAATCTGCTGTGCATTTATATATATTTGAAAGATATGTGATCTTAAATTGATTGTGTGAAAAGTGTGTTATGATATTTGGGCTTTTTAGTTATTGTTGTTGTTGTTCTTGTAAATTGATGAGTTTTTAAGGCAGATAGAAAGAAGTACAATCAATACTTTTTGATAGTATATTTAGTTATTAGTTACAAAATGAGCATGTGTAGCCGTTTTTAAATTTTGAGGACATTAAAATGATTAGAAATTTTTATTCATATTTCCTCTGTCTATGAAAACGTATACTAAAAATATCTGTTGATAGATGTAAAAGTTTTTTGCCAGCGTGATAACAATAGTTAACCAAATTAAGCCATGAACTGAAATATCTGATATCATTTGGAGATACAAGTAATCACTCTAATCCAGGGGGAGGGAAGTACTTTTTGAAGATAAAACTAATGGGTTTTCATAACATAATTTTTATATGAAGATAAAACATTAATTTTCCTTTCTAAATGCACTGAGCAATTTCGCTTAATAGCAAGCCCAAACAAAATGTAAATATTGTGATTTTTTTTTACTATTCATTTGTCGGTTCATGCATTCTGGAAATGCATGATGTGATTTTATTTAACAGTGAAACCATATACCATGTATTTTTGTTATTTGTATTTCTGAAGAGTAAATGTGCAGAGTTGTTTATCTCTGTAGGGTCTGTCCAAGGTTGATTGTAGTTTACTTGTTTTTTAAAAAAATTTCCTAATATAAAATGAATAAGTTTACAATATAATATTTTTCTTAGAATGTTACATTATTTATGTGCATGCGCATAGTAAGTACTACCGTGCAAAATTTAATATAGTAAATGTATGATTTAGGCAAACTTTCTTCAGATCTATGTAATCTAGTTACAAAATGGCATATTATTAGTCATGCACTTTATCTGAAGTTACCATGAAATGTAAATTTTTTTTTAAAATTAAATACTTCTGCATTTCGAAATTTTATTCTAGTTCATCACAGAACGCCAAACGAAATGTGTTAAAAACAAATAGTCAGTTCCGAATATAAATTATTTTCTCCCTAAATTTAACTGTTTCAAAAAATTTAATGTCAATCCTGTTTTATTTTATATGCATGTTATGTCTCTCTATATATATGCGTGCGTGTGTGTGTTTATGCAAAATGTAGAAAAATGAATATGCAAGCAAAAATAATAGAATTTTCTCGCGAACTTAATTTTTTTCGCTTTATTGCTGACAAAAATCTGTCATAAGTGGCCAGTTTAAGTTTGAGAATTTTTGAATGTAAAAGAGTGTATTTTTTAACCATTACGAAAATGTGTTGTAATAATATTACCCACGTAAAGTAAAGGACACTTTGTTAAGAATTAAATTAAATATCAAATTTAGAATTTAATATTAACACAATTAACCTCTGATTGAGATATTTTAAATTTTGTATGGATTTGTTGCAGAAAATTGTGTCGTTATAATGTAGATCAATATATCCATTGTAATCTACCGTCATTCGTCAATAATTATTTCGTTTTCTTAGTGCGTCGTAAAATATTTGGTAGTTTGGAAACTGTCAATTTTGAACATTTATCGATTCTAAAATGTCGCAAGAAACGTTTTAGCTTTTTTCATCCGACATTATACTATTTGCAAAGCAAAAACGTAGTTAAAAATAGTTGAAAATTATGAAAATTTTATTCTGGATTGGTAAATACATTTTAATATGAAGGAGGATGTTATATTGTCTCAGTGCAAAATTTAAAAAATGTTGTGCTGTTTTGTTATTTATAATTACTTGTGTTATAAACAAAATGAAAACAAACACAAATCATATTTAATGTAAATGTTAAATTTTTTGTTACTATTTTTCAGTACAACTTTTTGGTACATATGTACAGTATGCTTTAATGAATCTGAAATGTTGCCTTCTTTTTTCCCCTGCATTGAGAGGAAGTAATTGAAAATCGAAGTTTCTCTTATTACCTTCCATGTTGTGTAATTTTGATATATCTGAAAATATGAATTTTCTTGTGTATTTTGCACACGCATATATATATATGTGTGTGTGTGTGTGTATATTATATTTTTTTCTTTAGTGTTTTTCAAAATTATCAGTTACTTGAATGGACTAAAATCTGAAGGCGATGAAATTTTATCTCGGAATATTTTAGACCAAAAATTATTTTGTACTCAATCCTGTATTTAGATTATATTTTCAGTTTGCATTTTCTGTTTAAATTGAACTTTTATATTTCATGACTTGATAAATCTTATTTTTAATTGACGAAAAAACAAAAATGTAATTTACAAATTAGGTTTATATGTATATATATAT
>KK118464.1:200674-214588 GCA_000611955.2 Stegodyphus mimosarum
TTCGCTCCAAGCACTAAAAACTTTCTTTATTCATGCCTCGTTCCCAGTCTTTTTTCATTGTGGCTATTGGTAGTGTGTGGTAAGTCATAAAAAAGAAACGATTCAGTTCAGTGAGCGATCTGATTTGATTCCATAGAAAAACAATATGGCCAATCGGTATTAAGAATTGGGAGAAGCTGGATCAGGAGTTAGAGGTCGCTATCAAAAGCTCTTTCTTAACTTCAAGAACTATATTCTTACACGCATGGATTAGTTAATTTTCATCCTGATGGGAGTCGAGTAAACATACAAGCAGTAAGATAATGGGTGTGTAAGGTATATTTTAATTTTATAGTAGTTATTTTAATTTAGTTAAGCTTTCCTATCTTGCTTCGTTTCAACTTACAATTTCTTCTTCTTCTTCGAGAGAGAGAGAGCTAGGAATCCTGAGTAGCGCGTTTGACTTTGGGCTAAATCTGTGTAACTGCTGTTACGTTCGGCCATATATTACGTGCTTTTTGATAATTCGTCGGGTAGTTTAAAACTAAGGGCCAACTCCCTTAGATTTGTGTTAGCTTCGGCTAAATATCTTAGTTATAGCTAGTTCTTATTTCTTATTTTTGAGTTCAAGCCCGAGTGGTGGCTTTGTTGTAAGCCCGAAGAAAGGGGCCGTTTGTTCATCTTATTTTTGAGTGAATAAAGGATAATTAACACTTCTTGAGTTTAGCATTCCTGTTATTTTGAACTAAACGATAATTCGCTTAACAGTTCACTAGGTTCCTCGACATTTAATTTAGCAGTATAAAAGTGAGGATCTCTACAGGTTAATAAACCTGAAACCTTACATTATCATGTGTATATAACAGAAATTTCGGTTACAGCTTTAAGGATAATTGAATATGTAACAGTAACAAATTTCGTAATGCATCGGAATGTGAAATATGAACTCGTAACCACAGTAAATTCGAAGACTATGGAGAATGAAAAGTTGTTTTAATCACGGATATTTACAAGAAATAATGTTCGACATTTACAAGAATTATTTAAAAGAACAACCATCAGTTGCAATACAAGCACCACAACGATAAAGTAATTGGCTTTGGAAGTAAAAATCACATGAACACGTGCTTCTACAACAGGTTTTGCATCTTGTAAGAGATCTGTCCTCGTTGTGAGGAATATATTGCAGGTCATTCATTCATTTAAACAATTCATGTAAATATCGAATATTATGCCTTGTAGATATCCGTGACTGAAGCACTTTGCTTTCACCTTCTTTTTCATGCTTCCTGGGTTGCCTTTCACATTTCACTAACCATTGTATGACAAAAATTCCTACTTTTGCCTATTCTATCACCCGCTTAAAGTTGCGACTTTCAATTATATTGTAAAATCTAAACTTCTTCGCTGTCATACAGTTAGAGTGATCTTACTAGGAAGCTTGGCGACTTCTTGCACAAGCGGGAATAATACAGAAGAAGAGTAAAATAAACCCTTTATTAATCATCAAACTCTTAACACAAACGCACGTATTTCATGCTCTCAATAACACCGACGACTTGCGGTGGAAACTTGAAAATAATTTAACAATAAATTCAAAGATAAGTAGTAGTACTAAACTAACAATTTAGTTTAAGGCTAAATAGGTTGACTCAACAACCTACCTGGCGACAGAGTTATTAAATGGCCAAAAAGGCGTATCAGCAACTTAGCGTAACAACAGCAAGGACAAAATAACAACGTGCGCTAGGTTAACCTAATGACGCTCTGAATAAACTTTTAATTTGGTCTGTTTTATACTCTCTTTAAATTGCATCTTGGAGAGGAAATGCCAGGGGAAGTTGAGGAGTTCAGAAAAGATAGCAAAAATGAGAATTATTGGTTATTTGATATAAGGGAAGCCCTACACTATTACAGCCTGTAGATGCATATTACTTACATAGTATTATTTTATAAATTAACCCCACGAAACGTCTTGCTTTAAAACAACAGTTTGGCTCGTACAGCTCGGTTACGGCTCGGGAAAAGAACGAGTTATTTACGCAATCCTTATTTCGAATTGGTAGATTTAAGTTTGAATGGTTTGACTTTTACACACCACACTTTGGTGTGTAACTGCGAATTTTCGTAAATCCGGGGATCAGTAAAGGGGATAAGTGTGAACGTGTGGAAATAAGTGTGAATAAGTGTAAAAATGTGCACAAATTTGGAACATTTCGATCAGTAACAATAATTTTTTTTTTAAACTAGCGCAAAGAAGTCATCACGGGCCTCACGCAGTCTGCGGGCCATTTGTTAACAAGCACTAGCATGTATATAATAGTCCCTGAATTTGATCGTTTCGAGCATGATCCTCTTATATCAATTTATGCATATTAATGTTATGTGCCGTTATTCAAAAATAGCAGAAAGCGCAAAATGGTACACAACATTTCAATAAATAGGGACATTCTTAAATTTTCGCTCGATGTCGATTAACGGGAAGATAATGTGTAATAGAAATAAAATTTCCTAGCAGTTCATTTATGAAAACTAAGGAATTTACATATATATTTTTCTTATTTTCAGGATTTCTTGTGGTTTAAAAACAATGAATTCTTGATTTTATATATTTTTATTGGGAGACTTAGGGATTTTACTGATTTAAAATTTAATTTCTTTCTAGTTTTGATGTTAGATTTCTTTTGGTTTAAAAACAATGAATTCTTGATTTTATATATTTTTATTGGGAGACTTAGGGATTTTATTGATTTAAAATTTAATTTCTTTCTAGTTTTGATGTTAAATTTCTTACTATTTTATCCGTTCTATCTATATGTAACTTTGCTTCACTATAAGCTGTTATTCCTACTGAATCTGCCGCCCTTCCCATTAGGCATATATTTACAAATGACATTATATTATTGAAGTAAACCTATGATCGATAATAAAATTTGTATTAACAGTATTTTTTTTTTTTTATGTTTGCTTTTTTAAGTGCTATTAAAGGTATTTTTAACCTTATCTTACATCCTTTTTCGCAAAGAAAGAATCTTTTTGTGAGTGTACTTATTTTTATCCTTATCTTTCTTTACCTAAGGTGATAGCTACCAGAATTTCAGTATCGTTCCGCGTTTACTGATATAAGTGCTTGCGGTGAAATTACGACTTTCTTGCACTCAACTGTTATCTGTTATTTGTACATAACTACCGGATAGCATTGCAATGCTTCCGTTATGCTATCTGCGACTCGTTAGACTTTTATATTCATTGTTTCCAACGTACTTAAGGAAATCCGGAAAGCAAAGTACGAATTCTCACACGCAAAGACTCAATAAATAAGTTTGGGGGAAAAGAATTATGTTAAATATTTTAATGGAAGTTTATAGGGTTATACTTGATCTGGTAATGCAACTGTAGTCTTTTGACCATAACAGACGTGATGCGAGTTTATCGCGATGTCTGAGATAAACGACAAAATCTTAATAAGGTTATAAAAACAACCTTTACATTTAAACAGAACTTTAAGCATGCTCTGATTAACATTAAAGTTATTAAACAAGCACCGGAAATGTACAGATTTTCGATACATGTGCTTTACAGATTTAAAAAGTTAAGCCTGTTTACTTATCATAATTTGTTTTATGTATTATGTTAAGTAAAATCTTATTATATGAACAATTTAATAAGAGTAAATACTTTTAATAACTATCAATAATAATTGATACACAGGATACTTTTTACAATTATAATTCATAATTAATATTCTGTGAATATAAAGTTTATGTAATTATTTGAGTAATTTATGTAAGTAATCGGGGAGGGGCTTTGACACAAAATTCTGGGTCGACTGCACTTAATCTTTCTCCTAAAGTGTTTTAGTTTCTCAACAGCGAGCGGTACTGACTGAGGTGTTTTTTTAGACAGCTAATCGATGAAGGTGATCAAAGGAAAATATCCACAAAATCTCTCCAATAAAACTTTCCCAACATACCTAAATCATGAAAAAATTCAGGTCGAACATATAGTTGCAAAAACAATATGACTATTTATGCGCATGTAAGAAGAGCGATAGACGCAATCTACTTTACATTTATTTATTTATTTATTTGTAATAAACAACGAAGCCGTAGTCCTGGTCTACTTATTTATGAAACAACTTTGATATACACTAGATGTTCCAGAATTAAGTCACCAAACTCCCGCAGTACATTTTATAATCAAAGATAAACCAAAAATGTCCTCTAAATATAAAATGGGAAATGCAACGTTTAGGAGTTATGAGATTTTGAATGCCAATGACAATATGTATGAGATGTTGAATGTCAATGACAAATGGATATAAAGTCTAGCTGCCTACCCTGTGCTGAATGTTGAGGATTCGTTGGACAACATCCTTGATAATATGCCGGAAGTAGTTTTAAAAAAAAAAAACTAATTTTAAAACATTTATTATAGAAAGTTAAATAGTATAACAAAATATCCGGTTTTTCCTTTACTAATAATTGAGGAAATAGTTAGGAAAATCAAATCCAAAATATACAACTGGCGTCACCATGTATGACACTAGACCTTCACCTCATCGACCTACAGACTCTAGATCTTCCGGTACATGGCAAGCCTAGACCTTCACCTCTAGATTTTCAGATATGTATGAAGCAAAAGGATATGCTGAAAACTGCATTTATTACAAAATACGAGTTTGTGCCGTTTTGCCTATGCGGAGCACACACACATTTAAACCAGTCACGGATATTATATGATCTTCGAAAAATCTACTTTTATCTACTTGGATGATGTAATGGCTACTAGTGATACAGTTGATGAACATATTATTTATACGAAGTTTTTTCGCTTCTAAAAGAAGGAGGGATAAAGGCGAATGCTGAAAAATGTAAAATCGCGGGCAAAGAACTTCGCTTTGTGTTATAAAGAGGAATTGAAATGGAGGATTCTCAAATAGTAGTGAATAAAAATTATCCACTGCCTAACACGGCAAAGAATTTGCCCTCACTTTTTGGGCCTTGTGCTCCTATTATAAGATTTTCAGGAAAACGTTTGCTCGTATAAACGAGTCACTGTTAAACTTTAAGAAAAAAACTCAGGTTTACTAGGTCAGAAGAAGAAAGCACTTTGTCTAAAAGACTTAAAGCAGCATTAATGCGAGCTCTCGTCTTTAAAATTTCTGAAGAGAACGTCAACTTTTAAATTTCTGCAGATGCATCGGATTTTGCGATAGGAGCCGTGCTTATGCAAAATGGGTAATAAGTTCCATATTTTAGCAAAGCACTTAATTTAGCTCAAAGAAATGATACTGCTACCGAGAGGGAAACATTAGCAGTCCTTTAGGCGGTACAAAAATTTAGAGTTTATTTTGAGAAAGCTCCGGTTATCTTGCATACAGACCATGCGGCCATCGTTCGTTTGTTTTCCGGAAAAAATTCATCTCCTAAACTCATACGACAGCTCTTAAATTCCAAGAGCATAATTTACCAATTAAACGGACTCCCGGGAAAGAAAACGTTGTAGCAGATGCCCTAACAATAATTAAACTAGATGATGAGTGGAAAAAAATGAAATGTACAATGTTAACTTAAAAAAAATTTTAAAGAAACAAATTATCTCAGAATTAGAAACAAACCGGGAATTCAAAAATACAAACGCATATTTAAGATCCCTACCAATTTGAACACTACGATATGACGGGTATTGTTAAATTATTGACAATCCTTTGTTCTTTTCAGAAGTAACAAATAATAATAATGAATTAAGACAGGTATTCCCAGCGAGTTTAAGTATTTTACAAAAACTACATAATGCGCCATTTTCAGGCTATCTGGGAATAAGAACAGCATTCCAAAAAGTACAGGAAGTTTTTTATTTCCCACAGCTACAAAAGTTTGTACCTCAATATGTGAAGTCCTGTACCCTTTTGCAGTTAGTTAATGAAATTAATTACAGCCCGGTCGGGTAAGTAACCAAAAGCTGCTTTCCATAGTGAAGTAATAGGAATTGATCTATTAGGTTCCTATCCACGTAATGAAAAAAAATAGATGTTTGCTCGTGATCGCTGATCATTTCTCAGAGCGAGTAGAAATTATTCCCCCCAATATAGCATCCACTAAAATTATTGCAAATTCGGATATGTGTACAGGCCTTGGCATGAAACATTTTAGGACAGTTTCTTATTGACCACAGTCGAATATTGCGCAGTCGATTATAGCAGTAAATATTGTTAAAATTATACGCAACTATGTAAGAAATTATCACCAACATAGGGATGACTGTGTCAGTGAACTTGCCTTAAGGACGGCCAAACATGATACAACTGGGAAAACACCGGCTAGGCCGTCCAACTGGTATTGTGGTTAGCGTCAGGCTGCCGTGCCGAAGGGTCCGGTTCGAATCTCGGAGAAGGCATTAATGTTTCTAAATGTGTAGTGTCGGTGCGCCATGGTGACAATCTAAATATGCGGCAAACCAGAAGTCCCAGGAAGTTTAGTGAAAAGGGATAGGGATAAGAGACCCTCGGACCCGCGCCCCCGGGTTGCTCTGCATCAGAATTGGAGGCAGAACCGAGCTAAATCTCACTGTCACCTATATGGTGCTCAAGGCTGTTCCCAACGACAAGCATATCTTACCCTCGTTGCCACGAGGAAATTCGTGACCTGGCTGATGTTACTGTCAAACAAGTGAGCATAAGTAACAACAACAGACACCAGCTAAATTATATCCTGGCAGGTGAACTAAGACCCTTGGTATCATTTTTTCTTTCTCTCTTTTTTTTATTGTTGTGGTTCAAAACAAGTCCGAAGAAATTAAGATAGCAGACATTCAGTAATTAGTGGATGAGGCAGTTAGAAATTCGAGTATGGCACTGGTGAAACAAAAATTTTATTATTGCAAGAAAAGGCGGGAAGTTGATTATTGAATACAAAATAAATATTAGCAACTTCTGTGGGTTGTGAGGTAAAAAAACTTTTGAATTACACCATGTAAATGAATTTTAATATTTTCCATGAAGTATGTTGATTGTTTTGCAAACGTAAAGTGTTCTGATGTTGTGTATGGTAAATTTAAAGTACAAACTAGAGAATGATCAAGGAGTTAAATTAAAATAGAAGCTAACATAGTGAATTTAAGTAGTTAAAAGTTAGGCTCACCATCCAACAATATTCTTTTTCTCTTTTTCTTTTCTTATTTTTGTTAAGGCGGGCAATAGCCATTATAGGCTTTAACCACTACGAAACGATGGTCATTTTACTATGTAAGACCTAATCAAGGTACTTAAAGTGATTGATTTTACTAGCCTTGGCACTTAATAGGCGACCACTATTGCCTTCTATGAAACGACAGACAATTTATAAGCAAGCTTTCTCGCGATTCGAATCTGGGCCCTTCGGTACGGCAGTCAGAGTCGCTAACCACTTTTCCGTCTGAACGGCAGCCAACGCGTATAGAGTTTATGAAAATTAAGCTAGGTCTATTAGGTATGGATTCTTGAAATAGATTGTTGTTGAGGTCTAATGTATCTAAGATATTAACAATTTATAATTTCGGTTAGCGAGGAGTTTGTTGAAACAAAGTACATTTTTAAACACACTGTAACACTTTATAATGCTGGACAGCATGGTTGAGATATTGATTTTAGAGGAAGCAAAATGTTAAAAAGATTTTGATGAAATAGTAAATGGAAAGTTGAAAAGTATATATGTTAATATTTCTGAGTTAAACTACTTTTCCTCTCTTGTTACTCGAAGGATATGATATGTGGACTAAATACTGATAGCATAAAAATTGTACAAGGTGTATTTCAGCTTTTGAAACAAGAAAAATCTTTATTCAGACATTTAACTTCATAATTGAAAACGTTGGCTCATGTTGTAGGTTTAGAATTTACAATTTTAGCAAGATCGTTACAGACCTCGTTGCGATCACTTAAATTCTGGTTAGTAAAGATGTAAAGCTATTATTTCCGATTAACCAGTTATTATGATTTCAATCTTTACTACAACTTCTCCTTTCCGTATTCCTCACCAGAATGCAAATTAAGAACGGGTATCTACCAGAATCCAATTGTGTGTATATACGCTGAGGTTTCTGGAGCTTGAGAAAGAGAGTTTTTGGTATTTACGCGCTACGTCTTTTTTTTTTTTTTTTGCCAGTTATAGCAATTGTAATTATTCAGCTTTGCATTTTCTCGCCGCCGATACTTTAAATCTGACGCGTCGGTGAATTTAATGAATTAGTTGCTAGCTTAGTGTTTAACTGTGTAGTCTACTGCTCAACGTTTAAATTTATTGACTGTTCCTATTTTAGTTGCATTTGCACAAGCTATGATCATTGTAAGACAGAGTTGCACTTTGATTTGAAGTTACTATTTAGATGTATTTAAAAAAGCAAAACTATAACTCATCAAACCGCGTGTTTTTAAAACTTTTCATAGATAATTAAAATTATGCTAAGTATGATAAATTGCATTGCCAATTTAAAATCTAAAATGACTCTTTAAAATATCATTTCATATAAAAAATAATCTTCGATTTTTTAAATGATTTATCTGCTTTTTATTTTGAAGAATTAAACTCGCAATACTTTTTAATATTTAAAAAAAATCCATTATGCTTTGTTAGTGATTGAAAGCGCATGATTTTTTTGTGTACATATAATATTGTAACTATAGGAACCCGAACGAGAAATCTTATTGTTAACTCACTATTAGCAACTAATTCAGTTTCACATTCATTGCAAAAAACCTGATTAATATTCAACGAGCGTCATTAGAAGAAGATTTGCTTTCATTTTAGCTTCCATTGTTGAAAATTTGAATAATATCGAAGTTTTTTATTTATTTTAAATATCTCGAAAGAAACTCTTTTGATTTCTGTATTAGTTTCAGTTTTGCGAATCTCATGTCCTGATATATTAGGAAGTATTATCCCTTTAAAGTAATATTTGTTAAATCTTGCGCTCAAGCGTTCCAGAGAAATGAATGTGTCTTTAATAATTAATTTTTTTAAATAAGTGCATGAGTTTCCAGGCGACATTAATTTACGATGCAATACTTATAACAGCAGTTCTTTTCCCTACCATTTAGCTTTGCCCTTTTGTAAATTTCAAATCATATCTTTCAATTCTAGGAGACTAATGCTTAAATTAATTGGCTTAATGCAATTGCTTGGTTCAAAGTTATTATGTTATGGATGTTAGAATAAAATTTGCATTCCGAGATCAGATTTCAGTTTGTTTTTAATGTTGCGATTTCTATAATTTTTAATGTTTTAAATAACTTTTTTTTAATATTCTGAAACTTTCTACTGTCTTTCTTCTTATAGGAGTTAGACTATAATCGTAAGTTATTAGAAAGCACTTTTTTAAAATCGATTAATATGCGTTGCATAGAATTATTTAGGCAGGGGTATGAAATTCTTGCTTATTAAATTTCCCCCTCTAAAATGTCGCATTTCATTATCTCAAGAATATATACTGTTTATGAAATTTAGTAGTTCAGTAAAATTTAAAATATGTACAAAAATTTATTTTCAAAGATTTATTTCCTTCGAAGAAGAAAATTATTTTGCTAACAATCGATGAGCCGATATCAAGTTATCGATTCTACTTTTGGTTTAGCACACCAGGGCTATCCGCTCAAAAGCAGGATACTTTCATGAAGGACGTTTTAACGGAAACTAGTTCGCATACACGATACTCACAGAAAAATCCTCGAAAACGTCCATGCAGGCAGCTTGTTTGCCGGGCTTGAAATCCCGACTTTACTGCTTGGTTGTTGATGGACCTATCGATGCTACGATGCAAAAAGTCTCTATTTATGTGACCAGAAGATTAATATTTTGGAAGATTTCATGAAATTTTAAATTGATACAGCTGAAACAACCTAGGCAATAAATAATATACTGGTTACGGTATTAATATGTGTTATTTAGGGTCCTGTGTTGCTGCGTCCTTGAGATAACCTTTGAAAATTAATTTGACTGCCTATTATCTTAAACTTATTCGTGCTCAGTAAAACGAAGAAAAGAGTTATCTAATGAATCATTTATTAAGCATGAAAATAATTAAATAGCATAACGACATTAACATTTACTATATCTTGTGAACCAAAGAACATAACCGCTAAGGAGCGTTCACACTATAGCATAATGGCAACAAAGGGCAAATCCACTGCTAGGCAAAGAAAAGTTACTATATCAGTCAAAACTTGTGTAAAAATTTGGATTTCGTTTTAAAATTTATGGCAAGATTTATACGAGAAAAATAACAAACTAACTATTCGCAGTGATTTCATTACCAATTTCTGTTCGGCTCGCTGAACAATTTCTGTTCGGCATCCACGTAAGGCATTAAAGAATGTCTCGTTTGACAGGCAAACTTGATGACTTTCGATGCTTTATTTCGACTGCATTAAAAATTTAGAACTGGCTAATGTCTTTCTGCGGTAGCAATCTATTTTTACACAGCAAATAATTACTGACGACGACGATGAAGACGAAGAAGAAGACGATGACGAAGAAGAAGAAAAAGAAGACAACGACGACATACACTCAACGGACTTAGAAGACATCGAAATTTTAGGTATGATCAAATACTGGTCCCAGCTAGTCAGAGAAAAGTAGTATTTTAGTTACTTTTCTCTTACTTTTCTTGGCTGCAATTTAGACCAATTTTCCGTGAAGTTTTAGCAGTGAGGAAACTGCTAAGGCAATTAAAACTTACACCAATTTAAACTGTAATAGTGAGAACGTTTTCTTATACTATGGTGTTCCCTCGTCAGTCAACACTTAACTTACTATCAAGCTTTCAAGGAAAGCTATAGGACTTCATGACTACAATCTCCATAAAACTTTCAAGAACGATCAAGCATATAGAGAAAGCAAAGATGCAAATTGCGGCGCTTCATAATTACCAGCAGCTGCTAGAACTGGATTTATAAAGCGGTTCATGCACCCATAATATTTTTACTCATAAAATGGCAAACATAATATATCTGTAAGCTTTAAGATATTCTATTGTCAACATAGATCATACATTCGAGCATAAAATTGCACATGCCATATGACTACGTCATTCCAAGGCATAGAAATCTGTTGGAAGTCAGCAAGGCTGCAAGCAAAGCTAATGCGTCACTATCAAATAAGCAATGATGGTAACTATTCGCAGGTAGGAGCATCACACGTGTGTATCATAGGCAATAAAAGTTATGGTCGGAAAGCAAGAGACATTTAAGTGATGAAGCTAATGTGCTTTGGGTTTAAAACTGGGCTAGCTCTAGTTATAATCATAGAATATTTTTATTTATCACTAGCCACTGCCTACAAGGAGGCCCAACAGTGGAGGAATAACTAAAGGTGTTAAATACTAGTAGTTCAACCTGGGTCCGAACCTAGACGAATGGACTGTTTGCATGGTGGTCTTCGTAGTTTTTCCCATATGTAAAATGAATGCAAGCCACTTTCCATTAGACAGTCTTCAAACGAAGGCCGGTGGCCTAGCTAGAAGGGAGCAGTGGGAAACATCTATCCTGAGGCGCAGCATCCAGGGATCATTAAACTGATGTTACAAAATTTTAAAATTAAATGTTTCTCCTTCTTGGCAAACGGGAGGGGGCACGAAATCTTCAGCTGTTCCAGGGCGCTGAAAACTTTAGCTAAGAGTCTGGCGAAATGCCACAATCTCTTTAGGTAGATAGCTCTCGTATATTTTATTATATTCCTGCCCACAAACAAAACAACACTCAAACAATATAGAAATTTACTTACCTATTCAAGAGCTTGCGTCATTAACTACGCTGTTCTGTTATAACAGAAATAAAAAGAAGACGGTGCTACATTCATTTAACTCTCCCAAAGATAATTAACTAATTATGCATTAGCAAAGAAAGAAAACCTGATTTTTCTAAATGAATTCGGTGCAGATTGTAGGGTTACTGAACGCTCGCAAGAACCAGAATCAAGAGCCATTTTACCTTCCACCAACCTATGTAGTGCATAGAGGTAAGGCAGGTTACGTTTTCAGTCAAAAACTCGATTCTGAGTTTTCGGTGAAAAGCACGAATTACGGTTTCCACAACACACTTTTACTATCTTTAGAACGATGTCTGTGTACCACAGTGTTTTCATGTACTAGACGAAATTTCGTCCACGATTATTTAAAACATCCATAAATGTCCATTTTCCGAATTTAAGCTTTATTGAACGCAAGAAATTCTTGTGAACTTGACAGCTTCGCTACACGAAAAAAAAAAGGCAAAGGGAAGTAATGATTTCGATCAAAAATTCAGTTGAGAATTTTTAATGGATAAGCATGAGTTAGGGTCCTCATAACACATTTTTACAATGATATCTTTCTGTCTGTGTGTCTGCACGTGCAAGACGATTTTTTCGTTCACTATTATATAAAATTTCCAAAAGTTTTAGTTTACCTATTTAACCTTTCTATATTTCTATAAATAGTTAATTAGCTTTTGGGGTAAAATTGGAGAATCGGAAGTGGTACTTTACTTGAAGTCCATCACAGATTTTATGAAAAAATTATGTTAAAATATAATCCAAACCTTTTCAGTTTTAGTATTTAAGACATCAGTCGGAACAGTATATTAGATTTCAGCTAAAATTGGTAAACCGGAAGGGAGACTTTACTTGAAGCTTTGAATAGACTTTCATAAAAAAATATATTATGACATAATCCGAAACTTCTCCAATTTGGTATTTGAAATAAGTATGTGAGTAGAAAGAATATATTACATTTATAAGCTTTAAACGTTTCTTGGAATTATGCTAAATACGACGAGAATAAGCTCTCGATATAACTGAAGCTAAGCATAAAAGCATCAGCTTTTCAATTTTGTGTTCATTTCACTTTTGCATCGAATCACTTTTCAAATAAAAGAATATCGCGACCAAATGTTATCGCTACGTATTATTTTTAAAGAAATAATATATCAAATGTAAAAAGAAATATGTGGCAACACTTAGCACTCTATCAGGAATTCTAAAGATATGCTGCTTTTAAAAATATTGGGATTTTTAAGTCACTGATTTGTAAATCCGAAACATAAAGGACCAGAGGATTGATCGATCAGAGAAGTACAATCGATGAGATGTTTGAAATCAAATCATTAGAACTGATGTGTACATGAGCACTATAATTATCATTGTCCATTGTATGGGAGAATAAAATAATAAAAAATGAGAATTGTTTATAATTAACATTGAGCGATAGAGTTTATTAAGGAACTGAATTCTATTTACAAGCAATCAATCGGAAATGATAGTTTACTTAGAGCTCGTTGCTTTTCCTCCAATTCCGTGTCTTAACTTCGAATTGGTGGGAGATCATGTTCTGATCACATAAATTTTTCACCCGATATATTGACGGATCCATATAGCTAACATGTACCCTGTCTAGAACCTGCCAACATCTACATGGTTTTGCACATGATTATGAAGCTTCCCATTTTAATTGAGCAAAATTTTTCCTCTGTAGCAAGTCAGTCGGCCCAAACGTACCTCCATTTACCTCTTTTTTCTATGGCTCATGGTGTTATTTCTAAATATGGAGGTTCTGGGAAGTGCTTTGTCATTGCAACAGATGGAACTAGAGGAATGGTTGGTCACAGAACTGGGTTAGTAGGACTGTGTAAAGAAATAGGCGTATAATTGTTTCTTTTTCCACAGCATTATCCACCTGGAGGCTGTCTGTGGAAAATTTATAAAGTTTTGTGAGACCATAAAAAATATAGTATGTACTGTAAATTTAACAAGGGGAGTCAATAAAACTGAGACACAGAGTATTTATTGTATTCATGGACAATCTGGAAGCTGAGTATGGCGTGGTGATATATCATTGCACTGCAAAGTGCTAAAAATTGCCCGCGAAAGTTTTTTGGGCTGAGGAATGAAATCCTTGCTCTTCTCAAAAAAAAAAAAAAAAAAAAAA
>KK118464.1:214614-230644 GCA_000611955.2 Stegodyphus mimosarum
AAGAATATTAAAAAAAAACTGGGAGAAATCCAGGTTTTAAATAACCTTGCTTTCCTGGCAGATTTAATATCTCATCTTAATGCTTTAAATCTGAAATTACAAGGCAGAAAGCAAAATATTCCCCAGCTTTATCCACATGCTGAGAGCTTTCGAAACCATTTAAAGTAATCTCAAACAATCTAAGTTGGGCCTTTGACCTTCAAATGAAAATCTGTGATCTTCAGCAGACCCATTCTACCAGATTAAAAAGTGTGATGTTTCTGAAATTTTCTGAAAATTGGTTTCTAAAAAACGTTTCCCCAAACTGCTTAAATTATGTCTGCAAATGTTATCGCTGTCTGTCAATACATGTATGTGTGTGAAATTGCTCTTTCTTCTCTCAGGTAAATTAAATCAAAAACGGGAGATCTCACTGAAAGTGCTTCACTATAATCAAGCCTGACAAAAACGAGAAATGGTAATAAAAATGCTCCACTGGGAACGACTTTGTCTTATTGAAGTTATAGTAGACATTGATAAACTTGTACTAAAAAAGCAGTGCCAATCGTCACATTAATTTCTCGGTTGTAAAATAAAGTGGTGTATTAAACTAGTGAGTTACATATAATCCGTTTTCTTTCTTAATGTCTCTAGCCCTCACTTTCTTATACTAAAGTTTGATTGGCCCTCGGGTAACTGAAAGTTGGACTACCACTGATATAAATCATTGCGTGATCTATAATAATGCCAATCTTCATATTTCTATTTCATGTGCTTTCAAACTTTTGCACGAAAAAATAGCAATGAGATATGCAAATGATTAGAATTTCAGCGCAGACGCACATCACGCGCGCCTGTGGCGCCACTTCAAAGCGCTATTTAAGGCTTGGAGTTTTCGACGATTTCAGGTTCGGCAATTGTGTTTTTCTTGTGTTTTTTTCAAAAAAACGGTCAATTATGCTTCGTAGTAAACAGCGATCATCGTTTGATCAAGTGTCCGAGTTCCACAGAGGAAGGATAGTGGCCTACAGAGAGTATGGATTATCTTTCAGGAAAATCGGTAGTAGTGTTGGACGAAACCAAACGACTGTAATGCGGATATGTGACCGTTGGATGCAGGAGGGTACGACGGACCGACATGTTCGATCGCCTCCACCTCAGTGCACCAGTTCACGTGATGACAAGAACATTGTGCGCATGGCAGTGACGGATCGCTCAGTCACATTACGAACCATAGCACAGCACATTCAGTCTGTAACGCATCATCCAGCGTCTGCGACTACCATTCGACGCCGTTTACAGCAGAGTGGTCTGTCCGCAAGACGTCCATTGCTTCGTCTACCCTTGACACAGAACCATAGACGTCTCCGCCGCCAATGGTGCGATGAAACAAGGATGTGGACGGCCGAATGGAATGAAATTCTCTTTCCTGACGAGTCACACTTCTGTCTGCAACACTACGTTGGTCGAATTTCAGTCTGGAGACCCGTGGAGAGAGGATGCTGAGCGTTATGCACCGCCACACTGGTCTTGCACCGGGTATTATGGTATGGGGCAGTATTGGATATCACTCTCGCATTCCTGTAGTATGCACTGCGGTACTTTAAACAGTCAGCGCTACATCTCCGTGGTGTTGAAGCCAGTTGTCCTTCCTTACCTTCAGGGCTTGCCAACAGCCATACTTCAACAGGATAATGCGCGACCACACGTGGCACTCATTTTCCAAGGGTTCTTCGTCAATCGCCAGATTGAATTGCTTCCCTGGCCGGCTCGCTTTCTGGATCTTTCGCCGATAGAAAACATGTGGTCCATGGTTGCTGAATGATTGACCTAGATTACATCCCAAGCTGCCATACCAGATCAACATTGGCAACGTGTGGAAGCTGCTTGGTCTGCTGTACCCCAAGAACACATCCAAAATCTCTTTGAATCAATGCCGAGGCGTGTGGCAGCGGTGATCTCCAACAATGGCGGCTACTCTGACTACTGATTCTGGAAGGAACCACACTTCACAGAAGTCTATAAATTTAATCATTGATACTTGGTCAACATGTTATCTTCTAAATAAATTTTGTTGTGATATCTCTTGTCTTTCTTGGAGTTGCAATTTGGGTGGCCAACAGTGTAGAACAGAAAGATTTTTTTGAATGTGAAAGACCTCTAGAAAATCCAGTTCGCCAACGGAAGATGTTTTCTGAATAATTTTGGTTTCAGAAAAATTGAAAACTTCTGTGTTTCCTTTTTTCTTACATATGCCTCATATTCCTTAACGCGAAATTTTAAGGCTCTCTTAGTTTGACCAATGTAAATTCAACCACACTGGCAAGGATCAAAATTAGTACATTCGAACCACCGAACTTAACCGAACCGTAATCCATCAGCGTCTAGCCTGAGTAACAGAGTTAATCTAAATACTGAACTTTTTCTGAAAGCAGGAAGCTTGAACGCCGAATGCCGCATTAATAATTATCGACTGCGGATATAAAATTTGATCCAGATACATGTTTTCTGTAAAGCATATGTTCCATTTGATAAAGGCCAAATAATAATCATCTGATTCATTTGAATTTTTCTTTCATCACACAGGTATGCATATTGTGCTGCTGTGCCGCATTTGTCTCCATTCGACAGGCCTTTAACTTTTTCCCAAATTTGCAACTTTTTTTATAATAGTTTATTCCCATTGTTTATTGTATAGATATCTCTTATTTCATGCAATACGAAAATGTCTTGAATTTAAGCAGAAATGAAATAAATTAAATTTTAAAAGAGCATCGGTTTGATTGCGAGATTATTATTCACGCACTTCACCTTATTTGGAATTACCGCCACATCTTTTAAATGGGCATTGGAAGTGTGGAATTCTTCAATTTTGAGTAAAGCATCTTTCAATGGACATTTTCATGTATGGACCGATACTTATAGTTCCTGAAATTTTCTGGGAAAATTGCGAAGTTTGTATGAAAACTCATATTACTTAAGAATAAATATTGCAAAATTATGCATTAGAAACAAATGTGATAATAACATCGACACCAGCTAGTAGAGTCATTAGGTTACTTTGAAGCAGGATACGGTAAAAATGTACATTGCCCTTCCCGGTATTAGAACTCCAGACCTTCCGAATGCGTATCGCGTGTGCTTCCAGTTATACCACAAAGGCATGCAGGAAGCAGGTAGAAAATACCTTTCCCCCTTTTAAAGGCGATTGGGGATGAAGTTCCCAATCACCAAATTCTGATGGTGACGAATTATCGTCCACCACTTCTTAGTTCAGAAACCCCTTGTCGAATTGTTATTTTTTTTTTTTTTTTTCAAATACTGAGATGTGAAAAATATGCAATGTCCTCGCCAGGACTCGAAACCTGAACTTCTCGAATACGCATTGAATGTGCTTCTAGTTACACCACAAAGGCATGCATAAAAGAGGCAGAGATTACCTAATAAGCTGATTTTCGAAATCTATCAAATTCCATGATGTATATGTCCAAATGTTCCATGATGGCCCATTACGTTTATCGAATGGATCGACAACGAGTAATATTTATCATAGGGTATTGCAATAAAAATTTTTCGTCAATTCCCATTAAATAGCTGCCACCTCTGAAACTGGAGGATATTTCTATCTGAAATATGAAAACAGAATTTTAAGAAAACGTAATTTATACAAGCACTGAAAAGTGTAATCAGTATGAAAGAAAATGTTACCGATTTTCTTTCATAATGAATATACTTTTTTATACTGAAAGTAATTAATTTTCAGTTAACATCTAATTAGAAACAGAAATGGTAACATATACGTTAGCTAAGTTCCCTATTAATTTTTCGTCTGATGAAATTAAATTACATGATATAATGAAATTAAAAAACATATACTCATTTAGTAGATGACATTATAATCATAGAAATTATTACTAAAATCCTGCATTCATTACAATCTGGCTATTAGGCGTATCTTCGGTGGCTAAGACGGACGGACAATTTCAATACAAGCTGATTTCCTTTAGAAAATCTTTCGCAAAGATATTCCTTCACCTAAATTGATAGCCACTGCATGCTTTCTAATAATTAAATTAACCAAACTGTATGTAGAGCAGGATACTTCCCATATATCCATAATGTGATATTAGAATGATATGCATTGGAGCTATGTAATACCATGTAATGATTTATATCTAATTACATAATAATATATATACATGATACAATATATATATCATACTACATAATGTATCATGTATATATATATATATGTACTGCATAATGTTACGAAAAATTCGGCGGTTGCGCCTGTATGTAAGCTTTCCGGCATAGCACTAGGGTTGCCATAAAATAGTGTATGGTAGGGTTGCCAGATTGGCGACTTTATCGCCCATTTGGCGACCAAATTGGCGATATCCCATGGTCCAATCGGGAAGCTTCTAGAATAACTTCCTGTCGAGATATTTCTCGAAACGTGTGGAGCTTAAAGAAAAGCTATATAAACTCTTGCGTTTCTGAGAGCAGTTGTTGTTGCGAGAAGATTGTGAAGTATTGTGAAGAGTGTGATTAAGTGTGTGATTAATTGTGAGAATAGCTGTTTACTGTCAGTGCTAAGCTACGCGAGAGTTTTGTGAACGGAAAGCGATCGAGATAGTGCTTTGCCGTGAAGCTACCTTTACAGTATAGCTTGACAGTGTATTGGTGATTGTTCCACGGTGTTTATTATAAGTTTAGTGTTGCCGTGAAGCTACCTTTACAGTTACAGCCTGAAGCTGTGTTGCTGATTGTTTCAGCGTATTTATTGTAGATTTTCCACGCTTTTGAAGGTAATTTTGGAACTGTGCTGTAAATAGTGATTCTTGTAAATAAATTGTGCTTTTTATTGTTCTGCATCGTGTCTTCATCGGATACTGTCAAATCTACGAACCCGTAGAACGCAACAATATGCATTGGAGCTATGTAATACCATGTAATGATTTATATCTAATTACATAATAATATATATACATGATACAATATACATATCGTACTACATAATGTATCATGTATATATATATATATGTACTGCATAATGTAATTGTTTAACTACCTTCGCCCTGTGTGAACGTACAAATTTTTGCTCCGTGCATTTTTTGCTACAGACAGATGGTCATATTATCACATACAGTGTTTCTTCAGCCGGTGCTCCATTTTATTTATTTATTTATTTTTTATAATAGTACCGTTAAGTAATTTTTGAAGGCTCAACTGCTGCAAAAAGCGTGTCATACAGTTTATTTCAATATCATGGAAACATAGTATATGTGGTTTCAGTGATTAGTGATCAAGAACTTTTTATGTTTGCATCATATTATACTGCCATTTGCATTCAATTAACATTCTAAATAATTATGTGGTAAAATTGAATTTGAAATAATTTACATTGACAAGGAGGATTTTTATAATTAACTATCTTTTATTATTGTTCATTTGATAGTATTTTTATGAAGTTCTATTGTTGTTTTCGGCTTGTACCCTGTAGCGAATATTTAGTTATATTAAGCATTTTCCTGTACTGTGTTAAGGTCAGCCATACTGGAGACTTTTTAAAGCTGATTTCTGTTATTATGACATTAATATTAGATTAGGACATCAAGTATTATTGATATTGTTCAAATTTTGTTCACTGTTGCCCCAAATGTTCTGAAAGGTGTACAATATTATTTAATGATTTTGGTTCTTTTTGCATAACTAAGACAGGATATCAGTTAAAAGTGCTTCCTGTGGATTATTATATATTGCTTCTAAGTGATAACTTAGTACTATGTGTGACAAAATTTCCAAATTAAGTATCCATACCTACTAAATAGAGCTTTGAAATTGTTTTAGTAGTCTCCATTTAGAATATTTCAATCTCATTTGGAACACTTTTCGTACATCCTTAATATTTAATATTGTTACGTTTTTCTCTTCAAGGGTTCGTGGATTTGGAGTGAATAACGACGGCGACAGTTGATGAAGTATCAAAACACACTTTATTGGCCAATATTTTACAAGACAGCTCCAAAATCACGCTTACAGTCGTCGAAGAACTACTATAAACACGCTGAGACAATCAGCGACACAGCCTTCAGACTATAACGGTGCAGACAGCTTCACGGCAAAGCACAGAGTACAGCTCCAAACTCTGCTCAGACGTTCCCGGAGGCATATAAGCATTCTGTACCGCGCCACGCACATGGGGAAAAATTCCTTCTCCTAAATGGATTTGGCTTCTGATGACATCATTTCTTCTGTGCTTAAGAACGCCTTGACTTTGCTTGGGCTCGAGAGCACACCTTCATACCGTTTGTTTACATTTTTGATAGCAGTACCAAAACGATTATTACATGCGTTGTATTTTTGTTGCTATGAGATTACATTTCTTGCAACACTGTAGTGTGGTGCATTTACTATGAAAAATGTAGCGATTTGTTTTCCTAGAGAGAAAAAGTATTATTTCTTCATGTGTTAGCTCCATGTGTTCTAAATGTGTATTAATTACAGAAATTTTTAATAAATGTATTCTTAATTTAAAATCCTTCATATTAAAAGTATTGTGATTTTTAATTCATTGTTTCATGTTCATTATATACCATTCTCTGCAGATGCAATCTCCGAAAGCATGAGACAAGTAAGTTTTCGGAAATAGCAAAAAACGATGTTGGGAGCTAACATAGTACACAGTAAATTCACAATATTTTGAATGTCTGAAACAGTAAAATTTATTTTTGAAGTTAGACTAATATAGATTTGGAACAGAGAAATAGAGATACGTATTTCAAATTGAATAATATTTATGAATATTGCCAAATTTTAATGTGTAACATCTTTTGTACCTCTGCGTAAAAATAGTGTTTGTCAAAAAAAGAAGTTCCTTTTCTTATACACGTGTAATAAATTCAGCGACAATACTGAATGCACTTTTTTCTTTCATTTAAGGCAACAGATTATTAGCAATGTGAAAGACACATTAACATGGAAATAACATAAGATTTGCTAACTAAATATTTTCTGCAATATGAAAGGAGCAAAATGCAGCAAAACTGCAATAATAATAATATACTTACTAGCACACAAGCACACAATGTCTTTGCAGTAGGATCGAGATCGTCGTGTTTTGGTTTTTGTACTAAATTCACGAACACAGCTATTTATATAATTTAAGCGCTTAAGATTGCTTCTGATATTAATGGCATCTTTGAAAGATTTTATAATTTTATTGTTTTATGAAACAGGAAGCGATGTGCTGAACGCTGCAGCTAAATGTTTCCGTTTCAAAGAAAACAAACGATAATTTTCATGCTTCTGTGTCATTCATGCGCGTCATTCAACGAGACAAAAGCAAAAAAACCTCTAAGAATCACACCTAAACGCCATTACGCTAAGAAACAATAATGTCATCGGAAAATATGTCCAATCACAGGTACGGATTTTTCCCTATGAGCGTGGCGCGGTACAGAATGCTTATATGCTTCCCGGAGTTCAACACACTCTAAGATAAAACTCGACGATGCACTATCTCGCGATACACTAAGAAACGCTCTCGATGTAGTCGAGGACCAGCTGGACACTCGCTTACTGACTGACTATCAGCTCGCTAGACGAAACACTACTAACTCTCCGCGTACCAGCAGGGTTTATATAGCTTTTGGCTTGTATTCGAGAACGTTCTGGGCTAAACCAGGAAGAATTCGTTCTAGAAGGTTCTCCATGCGTCTATAGCATATCGCCAATTTTGTCGCCAAACGGGCGATTTCTCACCAAATGTGGCAACCCTGCCTTCCCTTACCATTTTATGGCAACCCTAAACCTGCTTTGCGGGAAAGCAATCTTACCGCGCCTGGACATTTCGTAATAATATTTGATATTAATATCTAATATTTAAATTTATAAGAATTGTTTTAAAATCCTTTAAGTTGTTTCTTTTCTCGTAACTGTTGTAAGTTTTCAATATGCTTCTTCCATAAAGCCTTAAAGTTTCTTTGTCAGTAAAATTTTGCAGCCTTATGACCTCATAGTTAGGAAACCAACTTTACAGTATTTTACTTTGTATTATTAACATTTTTGAAATTTTATTATTGAAATTATGGCTGATGGTGGTATTAATCAAACACATAAGAACGGGCTGGAAAATTTTAATAAGCATTTAGATTACTTTATTGTTAAAAAGTTGCTAATTCACAGGCTTCTTTAACATTTAATCAAAAGCATGCAAAAAAGCTTGGCAGCCTTTTGCAAAATTTTAAGCTGATGTTAAAATTGATTCATAACTTAATTGAACACTTGAAACAGACAATGCTGTTTATCAAACTCGGCAATCACCTCTAAATATACTTGCTTACCTAAAATCTGTGTTAGAGGAGAAAACAACCTCCATATATGAAGTTGGAGTAAAGAAACTAATACTGATGGTTTGGACATGTGTTATAATGATAAGAATATGAAAACTGACGCTCTGGATTTGTGTTCTTTTGATAAGAATGTGCAAGCGGACCATTTCAGTACTAAGGACAAAACTAACTAAGTCACTCTATTCGTATATAGTACTAAAAATGCAAACGGACGTGGATTCGTTGGTTGCTTCTACGAGTCTAAGCTTTTAAAACCACAAATCTTATTCCAATAACACCTCAAGAAAAAAGACATGCATTTAGTACTGTAACCAGTAAGAAGAAAATATTATTATTAAATCTAAGAATCCGTCATGTACATCAGCAAGCATTCAACATCAGCCTGCTTCACAGGCTAACCCCCAGAAGTTCGGAGTTTCAATCCAGAATATCAAGACAATAAAATATAATCAACTTTTAGTTATTTGCTCCTCAAGAGCGCAACTCAAAAATCTAGATTCTACTCTTCTTTTCTCTAATAAAGTCGAATAATATCTTTCTCTAATGATATCTCGCCACGTTTTCTTATACTTCCCAAATTACGCTCCGACTGATTAGTGATTAAATTTTGGTGTCAGCTACAGTAAGGAAGTACACATTTTTCTGGTTGGTTGTCACAGTTTTCCTTCTAAAACGCAAATTCTGATGTTCTTTAAAATCAACTTGATACTGTTGTAAATTTCTGTAAAATATTCTAAATCCTTGCTGTTGTTTCTATGTATTGTTGCTTTTCTGGGTATTGTTTTACACACTAATTTGTTTAAGCCTAGTTATAGGGTTAATTTTGTGCGTGACTAAACTTATGGCTAAATGATTTTTATATAACTATTTATTTCTTGCACAGAACTATAGATCTTTTAGTTCTGAATCAACAACATTAAAATTGTTAAAGTAACTCAATTTAATGCCAGATACGGACAAAACTCTCCTAACGGACCTTGAAGGCAACTTTCTGAAATTTCGAAGAAAACATTTCGAAGCTCTAGGAGCAATTTTTCCCGAAGTTTCCAGAGGCCCACGCAGCACCATATATAAGTACAACTCCGAGCGCCAGGATAAGTCTGTGGTAAATCACTTTTGATTGTGTTCAAAGTCGTTAAGACAGATTGCTGTTCAAAACATTATTAATAGCGCTTTAGATTTCACTTTGTGAGTGATATCGGTAATTGATGTTATTTTTCGTGTGCTGAGGAGGATTTCTCTAATATCTGCGTCTCCTTGAAGTAATTACAGTCACTTATTTTACAGTAGGATTTTACTTATTACAATAAATTGTCAGTTTGTTCCAACTCATCTGGAATATTTATTTAAAGAGATATTCACAAAGTCGTATCTCGCAATAATATGGATTCTGGTGGCGTTTGACGAAAGAAACAGAATGAAAGAAATAATAGGGAATTATGGAAGATTAATATGAAAATAGCGTGTCAGCTAAAATAAACCTTACAAATGGAAAAAATTTCATTAGATAACAAACAATCAACTCTAATTCCATAACTCTGTGGCTTTCACTACTTAATTTTAGTAGTGTTACCCATGCAAATTGGAAAGTTATTATATGACATTATCAACAGTAAAGCAATCGCAAAGAAAAACAATGCAGATTAGATACATGTTTTGCAAAAATAAGGTACATTTTCCACAGTCATGCATCATAACGATAGAGTTGTAGATGTTACTTAACTAAGTATGGTTAAGTATACAAGATTGTTTACGTAAGGGAAGCACGAGATGAATGAGTAACATTTGCAGCACACTAAAAAATCGACAAAGGTTGTCTGATATTCTTACGAATTTTGTACTTAGATAGATAATTTTAAAAGAACTATAAGCAAAATTGTTGCATTTCTTTTGTAACATGAAAAATCTAAGAAGAAGATATACCGGAAAAGTAAGAAAATTATTAATGCAATTAAAATTGAATAAATTGATATCTCGGTAATTTGGGGAGATATTGCTAGGCTGACAATGGTTTTATCAATTTATTTTGTCCTCAAACTTGGCGAGAAATCGCTAAAAATCGCCATATTTGGCGACATTTTGGTCCGGTCCCTGTATGACTACTATGTAATAACTTAATGACCGTAACATGTAATTAATTGAAATTGAATAAATGTCATTGACCACTATCTTAGCTGTAACCTTAATTCCGCGCTCGTATTTCTTTCCAGTAACATCGAGAAGCAAAAAATACTAGAAATATCTGGGCGCCCAGGGAAAAACTATATAAGGTCGCAGAGAGAGCATCTGTTCTTAGTTCCTTAGCTATTGTTGTTGCGAGTTGTCAGTTCGCGTGAACTGAGATATTCGAGTTAACTTTCTCTTTAGATACAATTTGCACTGTGATGTGTTTAACGTTCTTAGTAGTTTGATGTGTAACTACTGATTGTACTATGTGATACCGTATGAGTATTTCTGCCGAAAGTTCCAGAAATTTTAAGTGTTAATTTTGAGAAAATAAATTTTTAGTTACCTATCATCGAACTTGTATCCATTCAATCTATTACAAACACGTACGCACACAATACTCTTTGATGTCAGAAGTGGTATTGAATGCCAGTGACATGAGCGATGGAAGATCAATTAAGGCAGTTGATGGCGCCTTTGCTGCTTTCACAGAGGAGGTGTTAGCTGGCCAAGAATCCGTTAAAAAAGAGATGAAAGCTGGTCAAAAATCCGTTAAAGAAGAGTGAAAGCTAGTGAAGAATCTGTTAAAGAAGAGATGAAAGCAGTTCAAGAAAAGGTGGAAGTTAGTCAGGAAAAGATTGAAGCAGGTCAAGGGGAAATGAAAAGAGAGATTACCTGCATAATAGAAAACAAGTTTGAGGCTATGAAAGGTAGATTAGACATGATTGAAAATAAAGTCGGACAAATTTAGGAAAGAGTTTCTTCTGTCAACGAACAGTTGCAAGACAGACTGTGCCGTGGAACACCAAATCGATTACAGAGTTTCTGCTGTTACCAAAGAAGTTGGGACCTTTAAGTAATTCACAGCGACAGCAAGAAGCAATTCGTATAGTTTTAAATTTTTACCCATGCCTTCACGTCCCTCTCTCAAGTTATCCACATGTAATGGAAGGACCTCTTGGCAAGTATATAAGACATAGTTTTCTATAGAGGCGGGCCTGTCATGTCGCCGCTCCTGTGAGAGCAGACGCAGCAGATATCCTTGAGACGTTTCCCGAAAACCAAAGCCTTGACTTCGCTAAAAGTCGCAAATTTGGCGACATTTTGGTCCGGATTCTCTATCACCGTAATATGTATTGAAATTGAATAAATGTAATTGACCACTATGTTAGCTGTAACCGTAATTCCACCCTCGTATTGCTTTTTAGTAATTTTGAGAAACAGAAAGTACTAGAAATATCTTGGTGATCGGTTGAAAATTATTTAAGGCCGAAGAGAGAGCATCTCCTCTCAGTTGTTTAATTATTGTTGTTGCTAGTTGTTAGTTCCGCGTTAACGGAGATATCCGAGGTAGCTTTCTCTGTAGAGGTGCTTTGCATTGCGCTATGTTTAACGTTCTTAGTAGTTTGACGCATAATTGCTAATTGTACTCTTTGACACCGTGAACTCTTGTACGAGTACTTCTGTGGAAAATCCTAGAACTTCGGAGTGTTTATTTTGATAAAACAAATTTTTATTAACCTCTCATGGGACCTGTGTGCACTCAATCTATTACGAACTCGTACGTAAGAAACAATATATTCTTTTTTTACGGTGAAGCCTAAGCATACATAAAGCGGAGTTCAGCATATCCCCCCCAAAAAAAATTATTCGTTACTTAACAGTTCGCCTTAATTTGATGGACAGTTAGGCTTGGTGTCATGTCATTTGAAACGCCCTGATCGGTGTAGTGCAGGGGTTCTCAACCAGGCCGGGAAATTCATATTTTCGGGGGTAGGAATGGCATCTAAAACTACTTTGCAACTCGGCCGGGATAGTGATTAGTGACTCTGACTACCATTCCGAAGGTCCGAGATCGAACCGCGGAGACGTCTTGGATGTTTGTAATGTATGTGCGGTAAGGGAGTACTCTAAATATGCTGCGAGCTGAAAGTTCTCTCGAGAGGTTGGTGGTAAGAGAAGAACGGTGGGAGACCATCGGACCCGTCCCCTTCCGAGGTGCTCTCCTTCAAATTTGAGGGCGGAATTAAACAACGTCGTACTTCTGTATGTTGCTCAAGTTTTTTCCCAACGACAGGCACAATCTTCCTTCCATGCAACGATGAATTTCGTGGGCTTATTCTGATACCAGAGAAGCGAGATTAGTCACAACAGCAACAAAAACTACTTTAATTCAAATATTGGTCTTTATCAACATTTTCTATACCTTTCTTGTTTAACTTCTAAACACATTAAAAAATAACCTAAATTTAAATAAATGTATTGCATTTTTCGAGTTTACTAAAGGAAAGGAGGGATGATTGACGAGCAATGGTAAAATGAGTTCATAGACCTAAAAAAAAAAAAAAAAAAAAAAAAACAAAAAAAAAGCCGAGAATCACCGCGACATTGGCAGACCCGGATTCTAATCCTGGAGACGACGTGGAGGTTCGTAAGTGTAGAGTGTATGTGCGGCATGGAGGCACTCAAAATACTGCCGCAAGTCATTTGAAACACTCAAGTGGTTTGTTGGTAGAAGGAAAGGGGGAGACTAATAGACCCTCCCCCAGAGGCTTTTCATCACAATTGGGGCGGAGATGCACAGTTAGTACGGTGTGTCTATACCTGAAAAACCAATGGTGTAATTATGATGTCCCGCCTAATTTTGTACCTATACTTGTCATCTCGACTGAAGAGTCAAACTAATATATGAGTGCCGTTCTAACTATTCATATTATATATTAAAATTGTTATTATTATTCCGACTGAAATATTTTATGAAAGTTGATATAGAAAACTTTTTGTCTAAAGACCTCCTTTAAATTTGCTCATATTCCTAAATCAGAAATTTAGCGGAATCAGAAAAGAAAAAAAGAAGAATATAGTGCATGCCATTTAAACCTCACTGTAACCGTCACTACGGATCGGATTCAATGCACGGAGAGAAACCAGATGTTCTTTTCTTTCTCCGCGGCTTCGACAACTACTATTGAGATGATGCAGCATTTTGGATCATGTTTTAATTCGATTTAAAAAAGTTAGTAAATGTATTATATTTCTAAAAGTATTTTTCTTGTATTACAAACTTGATGATTTAGGAAATTTTTTATTTTTATTATTCTGAATACTTAGCCATGGTTGTGAAAAGCAGTGACAGACTGATAAATGATAAAAGTACGGAAGAAATTTATCCGAAATTCAAAATATTATTAGATACATTTTTGTTTTTATTAGCGGCATGGTCTGAAATTGGATATTCAATATTTTCTGGATCATCTACTTCAGAATCTATTTTAGATCCTTTGAAAAGATATTTATACCCATCAGTATCCGCTGATACCGCAAGCAAGATTTCCCAGACTTTAAACATACTGACTCAAGTATTAAGCTACTCCGATGCCATGTTGACTATTGCGACAATATCAGACATAAAGGAGAAAAAAGAGCAATTTCTCAAGGAAACAAGAAGTGGATTTAATCAACTTAAGTACGGGGAAATCAAAATCATTCCGTTTGTACTTAATTTATTTATATTCATATTCTCCTTCGTCGTTATTTCCCTTTGCCCATGGATTGGCCTGAGGATGAGAGATTTTGATATGGACTTCTCATTAGCGTGTGGTATAAGTATGTTTTTAGGGCAAATGACTATATACACATTACAGTATGGAAGTTATATTTTTGCTGCACCTAAAAGAATTTTTTATCTCTTTGAAATGACAAGAAGTGAAAAAATAAATCTTTTGAAAAATATTTTTTGTACAAAGAAAGGAATATATGTAGCATTACGAACTTTAGCCAATACAACAGTTATGGGTCTACGTTTCCATGGCATTGGCCTCTTCTCCAGTAAACTTATATTAGGCAACAACGCTTTATTTGGCACCGTTTACTCATGTCTAGCATCTTTCTCCATAGTTTATAGAGTATTAATGACGCAGTCTTATAATGACTACAGAACTAAGTTTAAAGAAGAAACTGATATAGAACTAATACCCACTGATAAAATCCAAGAAGAAGTCGCACCTCAGAATACAGCTGGAAAAATTGTGGCTAAACTATTATTATTATTGCTAAGTATATTAATTTCACTGACATTCCTATTAAGAACCTTCTCAACGCCTGTACTCTGTACTGGACCAATAGATAATCCCGAGAGAGATTATGATATAAAAACTACCTTACTGGCAAGTCTTGGCTTGTTATTAGGTGGTTTCGCAGCCTATCAGTATTGTAAATTTATGTGGAGACTAGGCAAAATGGCATCAAAAAATATATCAAGTTCGGCTTTCTTCAGAGCAAATGATTTTGTTAAAAGCCACAGAATGATTGTTAATGATAGTAATCAAAACGGTAGCTTGAAAAACGAAACTACAATTGCTCTGTCTCAGATTCAACCTCCTGTGAAGTAATATCAAGGCACAATGTGAAATGAAAAAGCAAAGTTAGTACTCGAGATGTCATTGATTTTAAAATACCGAATACTTAAAGAAGGAACTTTGGAACTTATATGGTTGTAGAAAGCATAAATGGATGAAGAAATTAGAATTAAGAATAAGTTCTGAGATTTTTGAGATTCAGAATTTATCCGCTATTTTCTAGTTCTATCCGATACTGGACTGATTCGTCATATTCGGAACTTACTTACAGTGCATTAATCTTAGTATGTATTTTGATCTTTTAGCATGTTGTATGTTGAAGATTATATCGAATTTGGTACAGCATAAGTGACACATTTTTCTGCATGACAAATAGAAGTCACATAACCGTTTAACAGACTCAGGTAAGATTATGTGCTTGACAATATTCTGCTATTTAAAAATGCTGAGTAATGGACATTTATTTATACATATCATTTTATATATTCAAAACCACAAAGCTACTTTTGGAAAACATGTTATTCTTGGAGTTTAGAATACTTATTATTATTATGAATTAGTTTTTGAAAAGTCTTATACTTGTGCATATAATCTCGTTTTATTTTTCAAATAATAAAAAATAATTCTCATTTCTATTAAAACCTTAAAAACTTTCAAAATATCCTGTAATGCAAAATAAATAATATTTTAATATATCTAAACATGTTAGAAATAATTTACCTCTTCCCCCATATGCACAAGAAACAAAATATTTCCAACACTAATACTAATTCCCACATTTGTTTGAAATGTTAATGTATCTTGCTCAAGTATGAATTAAACACAACATTTTATGTCGAATACTAAAGTAATTCTTAGAAATAACTGGGATGAAAGCTACTGGCTCAAATTTAAAAATCGTAAAATGAATGATTAGTTTAAGGAAACTTGTCATTTTATTTACAAGCTTGTATAATTTTTCCATTAAAAATGAGTAATCATAATTTATACTATAAGGGATATATTAAACATTTAATAACCAATTAAAACATTATGAATTTTTCATTACTATTGTTTGTATGTTTGTTTGTATATTGTGTTCTGTATTTAAATTTTGTATGTAATGCAACAGTTAAAATATAAGATATTTAATACTGAAAAATTATTTTGAATCATATATATATATATATATAT
>KK118464.1:230679-242972 GCA_000611955.2 Stegodyphus mimosarum
AATTTTAATATTTTATATATTACATTATATTTTAATAATCTTTATATTTGTACATACATATATATGTTTTATGCAATATTTTCATTTTGCAGTAGATGACATTTGACTCTGATTACTTCATTTAGCGTAATTCTGCACATCTGCTTCTTTCATTTTGATTCAATCTTTTGCGGTATTAATTACAGGGCTTATCTTCAGCCGGAGTCCAAGTTCTCAATTTTTAAGTGAAATTGTAATTTTAAACGTAAATTGTAATGCCAAACAAGATGGCTTGTGCATTTTAATCTACTGTTTAACTATTTGATATTTATTCAGCTTTATTAATTAATATTTTATTTAGCTGTTTGCATTATATGAAAATTTAATTTTTGTTTACTTATTTGTATTCCCCTTTTCCGATGGGCTTTCATTAGGCTCTTGCTCCTCCAGTTTTAGAAATTAAGGCATGATTAATTATAATTGATTTCTAAGTAGTGCATGATTCACATTATTTAATTTTGCTCTTGTAAAGTTTTTGTTTGTATTCAAAATTATATTTTTAAGTTTTGGAATTTATGAGCATTTTAATTACATATCTCTTTATTCATCAAATTTTTAAATATTTTACTCCCCCCAACAGTTTTCCTAATATTTTAAAATGTACCGATATATGCCAAACTATCAGACAGCTGTGTTTAAATTATAAATATCAGATGAATGCTGTTATTCAGTGACAAGTTATTCTTACAGTACTCGTTTTTTCAGAGGGTTTCAATAAACTCCTCCTAAAAAGACGGAGAATATTTTGTACACAAGTAGAAATATAAATTAAAATTATTGTTACAAAAACTATGTGATTCATATAAAATAGAAAAATTACTTTCAGTCTTATTACCAAAAACGCTATTTTACATGATAATATCATGTGTTTAAGTTTCAAACTTCATACTGGAATTAGTTCAGCATTTAATCATTCATTGCTGAGTATTTTGTCTTTCATCTATAAATATGGCACTACCATATGTATCATAAGCCCATTTTAAAATGACTCCAATATCAACATTAGAGTATTTATTTAATACAAATTTATTAAAATTGACGACAATATATATAATTCTACCTAGTCTAAGAAACATAAAATTCAGTATAGAATAATCAGCGATCTTATTGAATGTTTTGCTTTTAATGCTACATCACAAAACCACGTACATGCAATGGTATCGTTAAAGATTATATTACGGTAATTTTTATTTGCATAATTAAATTTGGCTTGAATAGAGGTGCTAGAAAATACCCCATCATTTAGAGCAATTTGTATTAAGACGAACATGGGAACGTTATGTCTTCCGCATAAAAAGAAAAAATACATAAAAAATTCATTAAAAATTTTTAATGTTTTTAATTAGAGAAATCATTATTATTTTAATTATATTATATGTTTTTAATTAGAGAGATCATTATTATAGATCATCATCATTATCATTTATCATTATTTAATGTTTTCAATTAGAGAGATCGTTATTATTATCATTATCTAAATACATTTTCATTCAAATCAATCACATTAAAAAGCATAAAAATAATATTCTTAAAAACTGCATCTATTGCTTTTTAATAGCTTACTTTCTTAATTAATAACAGACATATTAACTTTCAAAGAATAATATCTTATATTTATCCGCATTGCAACAGACTCGAATGAAAAGTGGAACGACGAATTAAAGCGAAACAAAGCAAAATCTCGTGTCGATAATAGCTTTTAGGCTGAAAAGAATACTTTTGTAAAGTTGGAAGGGGAAGATTTTTTATAGTTATTTTAACGATAAATAGATACATTGCCAAGAACTACATGCAGAATGATGTATTAGACTTTGGAAAAATTTTATACACAGGGTGTTTCAGCAAATCGATTATAAACTTTCAGGATAGATAGAGTACATACAGACGATGGAAAGTCACGTAGCATTGTATGTCAGAAACGTCTTCCTAGAGCGGTAGTGACAAAACAAAACACAAGAAACAAACAAAATGAGGAACGTGTTTATTATGCTTAGTATAGCAGAAACCAAGAAATAAGAACAAAAACAGACAACGATTATCATGAAAGAAAGTGTTCGAAATTACGACCCCGGACCGTGACGCAGGCCTCACATCTCCGGCGCATGGAAGATCTGATGTTCTGGAAAACGCCGGGAGTGTCTCGGACTTCTGCAGCAGTGCCACAATGCATGAAACAAGTTCTTCAGCACTGTTAACGCGGGTTTCGTACACCAGTGTCTTGACGTACCTCCAGAGGAAGTAGTTAATGCAAGCGCCGTTTGGCGATCTTGCTAGCCAATGCACCGGACCACTCCTGCCGATTTCATCTTGAGGATACCTTTCGAACGTAATTTCAGACACCTTCTTTGATGACGATCGTCTGTTTTGTTCTTATTTCTTGGTTTCTGCTGCCCTAAGCATAATAAACATATATTCTCACTCTATTCGTGTCCTTCCTTTCTTGTGTTTTGTGTCGTCACTACCGCGTCAGGAAAGCGTTTCCGATCATATATTGCTTGTTTGTTTTTCCATCGTCTAGGTGTACTCTATCTCTCCTAGAACTTTGTAACTGATTTGCTAAAACACTCTGTAGTTCACAGATGGAAAAGGAAGTATTATGTTTCTACAAACACTTGGGATCTTTAAGAAAAAAGGTATATAACAAATCAGAACTGTCATAATCTATAGAGAATATGTTATCATATGTATAATATAGTTGGCAGCGTAATCATAAATGGCCACTAAAGTGATAATAGGTTTAATATACTGTCATCAATTGAAGACGAATTATACAAGTAATTGTAATGAAAAGGTAAGTATAATCAGGGGTGATAACAAGTGTTGACTATAGTAATCACATCTGTTACAAGAATTTCGAAAACAAATGTTCTTCAATTACAAAAATCGTATTATCTATGGAATAATGCTAATCAAATTTAAGAGATATTAATATACCAAATTTCTTCAGCAGTTCATTGAACTTATTCTTTACAAGATTTTTGCGTTATTGTATGTCAGTACATGCATTTATAAACATATTTTGAATGTTACGGAATAAATAACAAAATTTTTAGCTCGATGAAACATATACCGATATAAACCAAAAGTGAACCAAAAAAATAAAATAAAAAAAAAGATATAGATCTTTTATTGTAGATGTTTTATTTTATTGTACAGCATTAATGCAAAAAGTAATATTGTAGATTAGAGACCTATCAAAATTAAACTTTCAATTGTACAGAACAGAGTTTCGAAATATTCATTAACTTTGAATTCTTAATTGTAAACTTGAAAATTTTATTAGCAATCTTAAGGAAGGTTTCCGCAGAAGATAGCGAAGCACTAATGCCATATTTTATCAGTAATTATTTAAAAATATATGATTAGTTAATTAACAATTTAATATGGTATATTTATTTATATTATGATCTTAAATGTAACGGAATTATCTTTAATATTACCTAAAATATAAAAAGCCTTGTATGCTTTTAAGCATACAAGGTTAACGTATTTTAGTTTGCTATATATAAACGTTTTTAAACAATATTACAGAGGAATTTATTATTTCAGCTGTTAGGCTGAATTTCAATAACGGAACAGTACATAAATGTAGGATAATGCATCTGCAAACAAAAATAATTCAGAACAAGAGGATATAATTTTAGCAAAAAGCTTGAAAATATTTTTATAAAGATCGTGCAATTTTAATTTTTTTTCCTTTCCGCACAGAGATTTTGAGGCGAATACTGACTAAACCTCTTAGAAAAGTCTAGAAAAGTAGATAAAAATCGTCATCAAAACCTTTCTACGAAAACGTTGCTTATAAATATGGGAAGAACCACATTATTACTATATAAGAGGAGAAAAAAATCATCCATGGAGTTAGTCCATTCAGTGAACAGAAACTGAACGTACAATGAAACACTGATGTTGAGCGGCTTGCATGCAAGTTATTACATGCCGTCTACTACTATTCTGCCAATTCCGCAGAAGAGAAAATTCCTTTCAGAAGAACTTTCCAGAGGAAACCCACCTCTCTTTACAGTACACTTGAGAAAATTTCAGTATTTGCTTAAAAAAAAAAAGAGTTCTTTGATTTTCAAACAAAATTGGCTATCTGCTGGTGCACAATAAAATTCTCAGAACAACAATCCGTTCTATGATTCTTTTTTTTTTTTCATGGTTGTAAGCTATCTGCTTTCTATTACTATTTCAAAACAAATCAGGAATTTTGCTTTTGACCTGAATCATTTAAAACTGAATGAAACTACATTCGGAAAGTTGCAAGACATAATATATACTCCTAGTTAGAACGAAAACTCAGTAACATCAATGGCTAGTTTACAGGAATTATCTCGATTTAAGTAAAGTAATACCGCAGCCTATTTGAAAATAAAATCGATAAATTTATTGTATTATGGCCCTATTATCTAAATTTGACTAGTATCACATTATTATTCAGGAAATATGGCTATAAGCTCGCTATAATACCATTACCAAATTTAGTATATTAATTAGGAAAGACAAATGTTACGTTAAAAATACCGATAGATCAGGAAGTACGAAGTATCCCTATTTGCGGTGAGACCATAAAAAATGGTATGCGATATAGGTAGTAAAAAAAAAAGCACGCCGTTCAAAGTTCTCGAAAGTAACAATAAGAATAACGGAACGCTAAAAGTATCACAAAGAATTGTAAATAATAATTACATTAGTATATAAATAAAAAAATTTTTATTTAATTATGTTAAAGTTTAATCACCATTTACCACTGAGACAAAACTAGAATTAAAAATAATCCATGAGTGTAGTTTTTAAATCAGAGAAAATACTGAAATCATCATCAGACCTCACCATCTTCTAATACATCTGAAAGGTTATTTTTACAAACTCAACAGTCGCGAAGTGAGATTTCAAGCAAAGTACAGCTACTCAACTTAACAACCTATCTGTATATTCTAAAGACGAAACCCCTGTTGTCTTTCATTTGATCACTGAAAATGATTGCCTTTTGACTCATCTCTTTCGATTTGGAGATGCCTCCAGTACACTTGCCTTTTCCGCGAGGATACAAATATATCATCATTCTCTGCATTATCTCCTGTGCTGTCTTGTCTAACGTTATGTTACTCGAAGGGGCGAAATCGCTTAATAAACATTCGAATTTTTTTTTTTTTTTGCTTCTCCTTTTGATATATATTGTTGAGTGGGTACGAGCTCTTAATAGATTGAACGCGCAAGTCCGATAGTAAGTCAAAAAGTTTATTTTTACCAGAGGAAAGATTTTAGAACTCTAGAATATTTCACAGAAATAATCGTACAAGTGTTCATAGCATCACACAGTATAATCAGTAGTTACACTTCAAACTCCTAAGAACGTTAAACACAACACAATGTAAAGCGCATCTAAAGAGAAAGCTAACTCAGATTTACCTCGATTCACGCTAAACCAACAAATCGCAGAAAGAAACAATAATTAAGCAACTGAACTCAGATGCTATCTCTTCGGGCTTTTGTAGTTTTAAACCGGTCATCAAGACTTTTCTAGTACTTTCTGCTTCTCGAAAGTACAAACAATAAGACAAAACAATAAGACTGTGGAATTGCGGTTATGCTAACATAGTGGTCAATTGCATTCATTCAATTTCAATAAATATTAAGGTGATACAGCGACCGGACCCAAATGTCCCCAAATGGTCGCAAAATTCGGAGATTTCTCGCCAAAACTGGAGAAAAATAAGTTGCCAAAACCGTTATCAGCTTGGCGATATCTTGCCAAATTACCGAGATACCCATTTACTCAATGCTAAGCACACTTGTGCCTGTATTCTTACTTGCACAGCTTAAAATTTGACTCTCACTGCATTACAGAGAAAAATACAAGTTTACTCATAATTCTACTAAAATTACCTATTGAAGTACAAAATTCGTAACACAGTCTCCTTCCCAAGGACTGCACGTCCCCGGCAGCACAATCCCCGGACAAAAAGCCATACCTACAACTAAGCCATCAATGCAGATAATAAACATTACAATTCAAGAGCGAACAACATAAACAATAATTGCAATAAATAACTTAAAACAAATCAAATACTAAATCAATAAATGAGTACACATATTTACAAATTTAGAAACAAATAGTGCCATGGTCTTTGGTCTTATACTCTTTGCATTACATACACTAGGTACTCTGGCTATAGAAAGGAGCGAACCGGTCATAAGGAACGACTTTAGACTTCGGAGACTTACGGATCCGAACAACGACGTCGTTCAGCCTGCTTAGGACTGTGTAAAGATTATCCCAAACTGACTGCAGTTTAGGAGAGAGTCCTTTTCTTCAAATCGGATTCCATGAATATACTTTATGTCCTTCACTGAATCGATGTCCTGTAACTCTCGTGTTGTATCGGGTCTTCATCTTCTCTGTCGCCAAGTCGACTCGCATCACTTCAAACCTGCGTGGAGATCTTGGATGAATTTCTCAGGCGATGAAGGCGCATCCGAAGGGCGACCAAACAAGAGATCAGAAGGCAGACGAAGGTCACGACCGAAGAGTATCTGAGTAATCGGAATAGCCGGTAGTCTCGTGCACAGCATTGCGATAAGCCAGTAAAAATATAAATAACTTCTTGTCCCAGTCCTGTTGGTTTCTGGAAACCACTATCGAGGTAAGGATATTACTATTAAAGATGTAAGGATTGTTATATAGTTTGATTAAACCTCTCCACTATGCCGTCTGACTGGGGATGTAAAGATTCGTCTGGGCGTTGTCAATGCCGAGTAGTTTCCAGAGTTCTTTAATTACAGTAGATGCAAGATTCTTGCTTAATCGAATGTAACTGAAGAGGCACTCCGAACCTGGAATTCCAATGTTGTATTATTACCTCTGCTTTTGTGATATTGTGACAACCTCTTCATCAGGAATAGGATACGCTTCTGTCCACTTGATGAAGTAATCAATGACAACCAGAATGTATTTGCTGACGTCCCAGAATATCAAAGGTGATACTTCAAAAGGCGCTCCTAGACTATAACGTTGTAGTTTCCTTCAGTTGAATTTCTTCGGTCCTTTCTCACCCGCAGAGACATCGCAAGATTGGGCCCACTTTTGTACGTCATCTTTTGCATTACGCCATTAGAAGCGATATCGAACTGTCTGTAAATTCTTCATTATTCCAAAGTGGCCTCTTGTACGGCTGCTATGTACTTTTTTAAGGACGTCCGGAGTCTGGGATCTTGGAAGTATCAGCTGCCATCATCCAGCTCGAATTTTTGGTATAAGATGCCGTTTCGAGAATGAAATGTCCTGCTAGGTAGGTTTTCTGTTTGAAAAATCCATTAAATCAATTATGGGTTTAATGTCGCCGTCTTCCAGCTGATCTTTCCTGACTTCTTTATCAATCCATGGCTCTCGATCAGCCGATCTTGATGCTGTAATTCGTCGTGCCGCCCGGATTCAGCAGCTCGTGTTTCTCCTCGACCTTGGTACGATATCGGCCGCTTTCTGAGCAGGGTCTTCCAGACAAGGTGTTGGCGTTCCCAAATTAGGTCCTCTTTTAATGATGGATAGTTATATCCCCAAATGCTGAATGCAGTTCGTTATTTCTAAAGTCGAAGGAAAAATTATATTTCCTTAGAATGTCCGATCGGAGTATGCAAGGATCTGTAATATCTGCCACATATGCCGCGTGATAGTAGGCGGCACTTTCAAACGTGATGTTTAAGTTTAACTTCCCATCTATTTCGATTTGATCATCAGACGCAGGTTGATCTAAATCCTTACGCATGATTGAAACATTCGCTCCTGTATCAAGGACAACATTGCAAGGAACTCCATTGATATTTCCCATGATGAAAAGTCCGTTTTTGTCGCCACTCGCTGCAGAAATCTGAGATACTTTAAAACAGGGCTTCTTACTATCCTTCAAACTCCGCCATTAATTTGTTTCCAACGTCATTGGTGGGGAATGGTCTTATTTTCCGAGCCCTGGGGTGCTTTCCAGTTTCTTCGTATATGGCATTCAGCATTGCAGTTCTAGCACTTTAGAGTCAGCTTCTTATCACTCCTATTCCGTCTCAAAGCATTGAGTTGTCTGGATAAATGATCTAAACGAGCAGTCACTTGATCCGCTGGCTCCTGGACTTGAGCAATTATGATTAGGTGGCAATATCTGCGAGTTGTTTGCTGGGCTGCCTCGAATTTCATGCCGTACACCAGAGCGCGTTTTACATTGATTATATCCGTCATTCGCAGAGCTTTCTGTATTTCATGATCCCGGATGCCATTGATGAAGCACTGCGGAGATAGGATTCCGCTTGTTTCTATGGCGCATTCCGAAAAGGTGAGATGAGACAACTTTCAACATCCATGGCGATCTCCTGGAGGGTTTTCGCGGGCATCTGTTGTAGGGATTTTTATCAAAGCTCGCTGTAGTCTTTTAAACATTTCTCCCCGAAGCGCAGCTCAAAGGCGCCGGTAGAGTTTCAAAATCTAGCCTTTGGTTTTCAGCCAGAGTTTGAAGGATATCCGCTGCGTCTGCTCTCAGAGAAGCGGAGAAATGAGAGGTTTTTTAGCTTGGGAATCCCATCCATTCGCTTTCACTACTATAGAAAATTGTGTCTTATACACTTCTAAATGGTCTTCCCATGAAATGTGGATAACTTCAGAGAAGGACGAGCAGGCATGAGAAAAAATGTAAAAACATCAGACCCGGCCGTTGCTGCGAATTTCTTTAAGGTATCAAATTCTTCGGTGACGACAGCAGAAACCCTGTCTTCAATTTGCTGGTCCATTTGTCCTTGGATGGCAGAAACTCTTTCTCCAATTAGTTCTAGGACGGCCGAAACTTTTTTCGATTCGTTGGTCCACAGCAGAAACTGTTCTGTTTGTTCTTTCACAAAATAAACTCTTTCTTCAGTGTCTCCAACTTCATTTTCAACAGCGTCTATTCTGCCTTCCATAGCCTCTCAAATTTGTTTTCTATTATGCATGTAATTTATTTATTTTTATTTTCTCTTGATACTTCAATCTTTTCATAAACGGCTTTCTTCTCTTCTTTAACAGATTCTTGACCTTCTTCCATATCTTCTTTGAACGCAGCAAACACTACCAGCAGCTGTCTTAATTTCTCATCGATTGCTCTTGTCATTGGCATTCAATCCGATTTCTGACACCAAAATTTGTTCGGGTTCGTAATAGATTGAATGCACATCCACAAGTCCAATACCAGGTGAATAAAAAATTATTTTTATCAAAAGAAATATTTCAGAACTCTGAAATTTTCCACAGAAATATTCGTTCACAGTATCACACAGCATAATCAGTAGTTTCACTTCAATCTGCTAAGAAAGTTAAACACAACACAATGCAAAGCGCATCTAAAGAGAAAGCTAATTAGGATTTACCTCGATTCACTCTGAAGTAACAAGTCGCTACAACAATAACTAAGCAACTGAACACAAATGCTTTCTCTCCTGGTTTTTATAATTTCAACCGACCGCCAAGATTTTTCTAGTACCTTCTGTTTCTCGAAATTACTGGAAATCAATAAGAATGTAGAATTATGGTTACAGCTAACATTGTGGTCAATTACATTTTTTCGATTTTAATAAATATTTCTGTGTTACAGGGACCGGACCAAAATAAGTCTCCAAAACCTTTGTGAGCTTAATGATATCTCGGCAAATTATTGAGGTACCCATTTACTGCACGTTAAATGCACGTACCCCTGTATTCTTACTTTTCCGGCATAGCTTTCTTTTAAAATTTGTCTAGTGCTACATTACAGAGAAAAATACAACTTTACTGATAATTCTAATAAAATTGCCTATCTAGGTACAAGAGTCGTAACAATATATATACATAAATATAAGCAAAAATCATATAATGGATATAATTACAATACAGGCGAAAATTATAATTCTATCAAATTTGTGCTTTTATATTTTCCTCTTTGTTTCTATCGAAGAGCTTCTACATTTGAAATAAAACAATCTCAAAATGAAACACAGAAAACCAAACTGGTAACCCAATCGAACATTAGAGGAAAGAAAACGAGGCAAGGTGAGACTCCATTGGGATTTGGGCTGACAAAGTAGGCGAATAAAAGATCCTGGATTTACGGAACTTTCAACTCGGTTATAATGTGAAAGTCATCTTGTTTATTTATTATTTAGTGCACCTGAAATCTAAAAGGTTTGTTAAATACTAAATTTCCTTTTCTGTAAAAACAACGTAATGCCAAATATTTCTGCTACTTACAAAAGGTATGTTAATTTAATTGGAGTTATAAAGATTAAAAATTCTGCTAAGTAATTTTGCTAGCTGCTAATTTATAAAGCCCAAATTAGTAGGTCAAAATTCAGATATATAATCTGCTTTCAAATGCAAATAAGCCAGTTATGCGGTGCTTATATCAATTATGAATTAAATTCCTAAGGCAGATGAATTTTATAAGCTTTCTTCTATATTTCTTTTCTAATGCAGGTTGTATAAATTAAAGAAGAACAAGGATACAAATATTCACAAAAACTGTGCTTCAATTTAAATAAAATAAAAAAAAGAAGGAAAGAAAAGAAAGGCATAGATGATAACAATCTATTTTTATTTTTCAGTGCAGGTGATAGAGTACAAACAGAACAATTTAGACAGACATTCTATAACAAAGGTTAAATTATAGCGTTACAAATGCCTTTCATTTACAACATATTGGTACAATTTGCTACAAAACATTATTAAGTGTATACTGAAATATTGTACTGGCTTATATCTTTCTTGTAATGTTATTAGTTTACATAAAATGTCTGTAGTTGAAATAAAATCACGTAGAGTGGTTGTTCTTGCCAACTAGTAGCCAACAACATGGTAGCTGATGTCAACAGCTAGAAGAAGATTGAATGATGTCATTAATTCTACACTTTCATACGCTTTCTAATTCCCTTTAGCTTTGCGATAAGAAGATACAGAGATAGGTTCGTAACAGGCGGAAGTCTTCCTGTGCCGATCTGGTGTGGCAAAGTTGCATTTCATAAAAATAAACAGTTGCTTAAGGTCTCAAAGAATAGTTTGGGGATGAGCGCAACCTAGAAATTTCTATTGCCAGCTTTACCATGCAATTTACAATGCAAAGATCTAAATAATATACAGTTAAAATAAAGCAAAGAAAAGGGGAAAAAGAAAGACTAATTGTTTTTATATACTATATCTTTTCTCATTTCCTACCAAATTTTTCTAATTACAAGGCTTAAGCGAAAACTTCCATTTGTGCTAGGAGTAGTGGATAAGAAAGAATCAACCTCTCAGGAAAAGCGTGAAGTTGTGCTCAGAGAGAGACCACTTTTAATTAGAATTTCAAAAGCTTCAAAATCGTAAAATTATTGTCACTTTGATCAACATTCGGCGCTTTTCTTTTACCATTCGGTAAGTCATTAAGCAATTTTGTGAGAACTTCAAATAAGAGGTACGTAAAAATAATCCATTTTCAATGCTGAAACAGGAGAAATAACAAACAAGAAAATATTATTACTGTTAATATTCACTTATTCATTATATAGCCTGACATACAATATTTCACAATAAAAACAATAAACACAAATACTTTGCATTATGTTCGTTTAGTTATTAATTTATGTTGATTCATTTAAGAAGCTTGTTACACTGATAAACACAATAAAACTATCAAGGAAAATGTTTTTAAATACTACCATACTGTTTCTCCGCAAGCCCGATGTTATATTATTTTTTTTACAATAAGACACCTTAGGGCTTATTTTCAAGGGATGTCTTGTTTTCTCATGCACGATAATTAACATTTCTTCATGTTTAAGAAATACATCTATTCATATTCAAGAAAGGCATTTATTCTCGTTTAAGAAACATTCAAACATGAGCAAAATCATTTATTCTAATGCAGCCATGTGGTCATCTTTTTAAACATCGTCATAAGGTTCCAAATGTGAAATTCCTGTCTGAAAATTTTGCCACTTCATTTTCTCTAAGACCATTGGTCCTAGCCCCTCATGTTGAACAACAGGGTTCTCCTCAAATGATCTCTTCTTGTCCATTCAGCTGCTCGTAGGGCATGGACATCAGCTGTGTGTTATTTTATCCGATGCATTCTTCATGCAAGTAACGACTTCTTGTAGCTTAGGTTTTACAAAGTTCCCTCGTTCATTTCTCCTCATTCTATTATCCTTGCAGTCATTGAGTTCGGTTGGCAAATGGTCTTTAAATGGCTTCTTCATTGCAATACCGTAAGTTTGGAGATATGCAGGCA
>KK118464.1:251679-283177 GCA_000611955.2 Stegodyphus mimosarum
AAATCCATCCTTCATCGAAAACGAATCATCTTTAATATCGCATGCTTCATGTTTTTGTATTAAATAACTTATTATGTTTTTTCATAGAAAATGTTAAATATTTTGCACAAGCATTCTGAAAAGAGTTACTTGCAAAAGCAAGCTTATAGAATCCTTTTAAAATAGCAATAAAAAAATTAATAGAAGCGTATGCAGTTTATATATATTTTGCATTTGTTGAATTTCTACACAAAATCGTATTTATTTGAGTACCACTAGTCGATAGTCGCTGGCTGGATGAACAAAGCCCCTGAAAAATAGTAATTTAAACTGACTTTAGATCCCAATAACTCGGCTGGCTGTATAGCTGTTTTCGAAGATTTCGCTAAGTGTGACATAAATAAAAGCCACTTTTTCTGGAAAGTCCCCCACGAAAGCATATTTTCTCTTACACGGATAGTCTTCAGGTATCTTAATAAATAAATTAAGATTTTTTATTTTCGATGTACACTGCGAAAAATTAAAAAATGGGACAGTTCTATATCTAACGTTCTACTGGGTCGCTTGGCGAAATTCAAATTGCATCTTTCATGTCTCCAAAGCGCGACTTAGTATATTTATTAGATTTATATATAGCAGTGTTCTAATATTGGAATTTTGAAAGAAAATCGAACTTTTTCTGAACTGACATGCCAATTTTTTTTCCATATTTCTATTCTACGACTCAAAATATGCCAAAATACCAAATGTTGTAAAAATCCCAAGAGTAGTTTTAAAAAAATTAACTCTTAAAATTTTAGCTCCTCAATGTTAATTGAATTTGATATATATTTATTAATATCACTTTTTTTATCAAACTTACTTGATTCCTTCTTTCACATTTCGAAATTTAGGTTCATTCCAAATAAAATCCGCCCATTTTTTATGATTTTTTTAAATTAATATTTAAAAATAATTTATATAAATTTTACGTAACAAATTTTGAATTATAATGTATAAAATTTATATCATCATCTTAGAGTAGATGTATTTCTAAGCATTCTTGCAAAAAAAAATGAGTTTTTTATTCAAAATTTTCTAAGATATATGTGAAGTTATATATTTGCGCGCTTTGAAATTTGGCATATTTCTTAAAAGCGATAACACGAATGTGGTTTACGTACTTTGTTAAAATTATTCAAAAGTATGAACGATAACTTTTTTTCCACTCGTCTGAAACGAAAAAAAGAAAAGGAAAATAGGTTGCTATAAATTAAGAAGTTCTCCGAAAAAATTATTCTTGGCAAATACTGAAAAAAATGCGTCAAGAGAAATTTTTGAATTTTCCCGTAAATTTCGCACTAAATTTTACAAAGTTTAATATTTAGGCGTAATTTAAGTCATAGAATCGAAAGTTGGAAAAAAATTGGCATGGAATTTAAGAAAAAGTCCGATTTTGTGTCAAAATACCTATGATAAATTTCTAATAATAAATTTCTCTTGGCGCATTTTTTTTCAGTTTTCGCCAAGAATAATTTAGAATGATGCTGTGTATAAATCTAACATATATCCTAAGTCGTGCTTTCGAGACATAAAAAACGCAATTTGAATTTCGTCAATCTACCCAGTAGAACGGGAGACGTAGAACTGTCTTCTTCTTCTTTTTTGTTGTTGTTGTTGTTGTTGCGCAATGTACAATTCAACATTAAGTTAACTTGCATCACACAAGTCGCAGAATGAGTAAGGCATTTGTTTTAGCAGAAAGTATGAAACACAATGAGTTTATTGAAAACAGACAGCATTCTTCAGCATCTCTTTCAGTTTTATGTCATCTGAAACGCGTTTGACCGGACATAAACGAAATCATACCAGATCCCAATTATCAGGACGAGAAAGGCTAATGTAGTTCAGATAAAAGTAATGCAAGTCAAAAATAAGAAAAGGAATAAATTTATTGAAAACACACGGCAATTTTTAGCACGTGTTTAAATTTTAAGTCATGTGGAACGTATTTCACCGGACACAAACGAAACCAGACGAGAGTCTATGTATCAGACAGAGAGAGGCTAACGTAAGTCAGAGAGATGATTACGATACACAAGACATTTGTTTTTATTGGAATAAATAAACAAATAATTTAAAAGAACAAGAGGCTCGTAATTCAGCAACAAATTTAACAAATGGCTTACGCGAGTTCCCTACAGCCCACCACTGCTTGCATTCCATTGCTGGGTACTTATTTCATTGCTAAGCTTCCTTGACAATTATTAGTTCTTTTCATGATAGTAGTTTAAATTATATATTAATTTTTGTTTATCGCTTACTTTTATTTAATTTACGCTTATTCACAACCACAACTTTATTGATTATTTTTCCATATGTTGACTAAAGAGATTTAAAATTTACCTTTCATTTACATGCTTTTAAACCTACAAAGCTTTTATTAACAAATATACGTGACTTTTTTTACATATTCTGATCTACATATCAAATAAACTTTTAATCAGCAAAAACCAACGAGTTTATGGTAGCTATCGGTAAAGTAACAGTACTGGAAATATACTTACAGAATTACTGTTTTTTTATTACTTATGCTGATATTTTTACAAAAAAGTTTTTTTTACATATAAAACACACAAAATATAATATTTAAAAATTTTTCCTCATTTAAGAAACATTTTCTTAACTTCTGAAAATTTGCAAGGAATTGTATAAATATATTACGCTCCAAATTCTTTTAATTGCAAAGACTTATTTGAAATTAATTCAGGTCAAATGCAAGTTTCACTCTTTTTTATTGGAAAATAATTTTCAGGAAAATAGGAAAGGAAGTGTTTTCTCATTTACATGTCTATGATAAAACAGGAAAAGAAAATTTGAAAATAATGTATTCCGTCATACGTTCATTTATTAAGGTTCTCAGGCGCATGCTTTCACCATCTCGCATTGACGCCATCTAGTGATAAGGAGCTGCAAAAGAGCAGCTAGCTGTAAACATTGGTAAAAGAATCTAGTTGAGGTAAAATTTTGATAGTGTTAAGTTTATTAAGACGCAAATTTGGGATTAATTTCGCCAATTCTAAGGAACATTTTTTTCCGCAAGCGACAGATACTTCCGCAAATATCAAATAAATCCTTAAATTTCAAATACTTTTTTAATTTTCTAATTTTTATTCTAATTGTTAAATTATTTCTTATTTTTACAGAATTTGAATAACCCTTCAGATGTCCCATCTTTTGGACCAATAAAAGGCAGATTTTGTTTATATAAAACATATCTTAAAGAATTTCCACTTCTGAATTTCGAAGAAAATATATGCTCCCTCCTCCACCCACCCTCAACCAGAACATGTAGTCTTCCATTTCCTGTCACTGGTCTCGTGCCCTCAGATTTAGAATCTATGATTACAATAAATCACGACTTAAAGCGAACACTAATGCATAAATAAATTAATAAAAAATACGAAAGAGGTGCAAAGTAAGAAGTGATATGCAGCAGCTCGAACCTTCTTATAGTACCGTGTTTTGTTAGTAATCAAGAACATTAAGCCGCCCAACCGCAGTTAGCGTCGCTGACTGGCGTGCCGAACGGTCCGGGTTCGAATCTTGGAGACGGCATGGGTGTTTGCAAATGTATAGCGTCGGTGCAGCATGGCGGCACTCTAAATATGCGGTGAGCCGAAAGTCCTCTCGTGTGGTTTGGTGGAAGGGGAGAGGGGTAGAAGACCCTCGGACCCGTCCCTCCGGAATGCTCTCCAGCAAAATTGGGGGTGGAACTGAGCTAAATAGCACTGTCACCTGTTAGGTGCTTAAGATTATTTCAACAACAGGCGTAAAACTAGCGCTCCTTGCTACGAGGAATTTCCTGGGCTTGGGCTGATGTTAACTGTCAGACAAGTGAGTATAAGTAACAAAAGAACATTATGGCACGCGGAAGAACATATCAGATAAATGTTACTAAACAGAGGAGGGTGAAAATTGCTTAAACAGACACTCGTGTTTATTCATAGGCTACAGGTTCGCATCTACAATGGCGAGGCGACATGAACTGAAATATAAAATGGACCTGATGCATATACACTTTGTTGGCTGCATACAGGTTCGTAATAGATTTATTTATTTTATTTTATTTTACCAGTGTCAAACATTAGCGCTTAAGCCATTAGTTCACGGGCTCTCCAGTACTTTTTAATAATGTCCTCATGTCCAGTCAGACGTCTAAAGATGGCTACCGCTGTCTTTTTTGGAAAACTGGGAATGAAAGTTGTTTCTTCTTCCAGAATCCTCCAACTCTTATCCATACCAGTTGTACAGCTCTTCATAGTATCACAGAATAAAATCAGAAGTTACACTTCAAACTACTAAGAACGTTAATTGCAAAGAATTCAAAGTGCATCTAAAGAACGAAGCTAATCTGGAGTTATCTCAGTATTCCGAACTCGCACTGATTTAAAAACGAACAATAACTGGGAAACTGATGCTCTCTCCTGTCTTATATAGTTTTCATCCGGCCTCGAGATATTTCTAGTAGTTTCTGCTTCTCGAAATTACTGCAAGGCATATGAGGGCCGAATACGGCTACAGAGCACAATTATAATTATTTAGTTACAATATTCATTACAGTTATACAGTGCCCGGGCAGAAAAGTCGCCAAGTTTGGTGATTTATATGTATTCTCGCAAAATATGGCGTCTCCAAAACCGCTGCCAGTTTGGGGATATCTCACCAAATTAGCGAAATAGCCATTTACTCAATGTTACATAGACTTGTCCCGTATTCTTCTTTTTTCGACGGAGTTTCGTTTCTCTCTGCTTTTTAGGCTACACTATACAGAAAATAGAACAATTTCACGTATAATTTCGCTAAAATAATCTATGTACAAAATTTTTTAAGGATTGCACGTCCCACCAGTACAATCCCTGGTCAGAAAGTCACACTTACAACTAAGGCAAATCAATGCAATACTCAAACAGTAACTGAAATAAATCACATAAAACAAATCAAACGCTAAACCAACAAATAAATGCATAAAATTACAAATTTATATACAAATAAAACAGTGGTCTTATGGTCTATGTACATTATATACACTACGGGAACTACGTACTTGGCCATAGTAAGGGGTTAGCTTATGATAATGAACGACTTCGGGATTAGAAATGGATGACTCAGGCATCCGAACTATGCCGTCGTTCAGCCTGCTTAAGGCTGTGTAAGGACCGTGCCAAGGTGATTATAGGTTAGGGGTAATTTCCTTCGAATCGGTTTCCATAACCATACCTTGTCACCTTTGTTGAATCGATGTCCTGTAGCTCCATGTTGTATCGGGTCTTCATCTTTTCCGTCGAAAAGCAGATTCACTGAAAACTGTGCATCACTTCAAACCATGCCTGGAATCTTGGATGTACTCCTCAGGCGATCAAAGCGCATTTGGAGGGCGACAAAATAAGAAATCACAAGACAGATGAATGGCATGACCGAAGAGCAATCTGGAATGGGGAACAGTCGGTAGTATCGCGGACATCACTGCTATAGGACAGCAAAAGTGGTTTGGTTCCAGTCCTGTTGGTTTCTCGACACCATCAGCGAGAGGTTACTAACGATGGTTCGATTAAACCTACCATGCCGTTTGACTGCGGATGTAAAGGTGTCTTTTGGGTATGATCTATGCCGAGTAACTTCCAGAGTTCTTCAATTACAGTCCAGGTGAAATTTCTTCCTTAATCGGAATGTAACTGGAGGCACTCTGAACCTGGAAATCCAATGCTGTATCAATATCACTGCTACTGTGACAGCGTCTTGATCATTTGTAGGATACGCTTCCAGCCACCTGGTGAAGTAATCACTCACAAAAGAAGAGGATGTATTTGTTGCCAGCGCAGTTCGTAGCACAGGTTCCAGGATAACAAAGGGGCGATGTGTTCAAATGGCTCTCCTACATTGTAAGGCTGCAGTTTCCCTCGGCTGCATTTCTTCGGTCTTTTGCCATCTGCACTAGCATTGTAAGATTGGCACCACTTTTGCACGACATTCCATGCGTACAGTAGAAGCGCTCTCGAACTCTGCAAGGTTTTCCTTATTCCGAAGTGACCTCCTGCTGTACTACTATGTACCCCCCCGGGGGTTGACTCAGGAGAATTCCTGGGAAGTACTGGCTAGGATCTCTACTTAGACAGTCTCAATCACGGGGGCATATAAGTTGTCTTCACAGGACTAGAGTCCGAGTTTATTTTCAGGTTGGTTCAGGCTTGGCAGGGACCGTACTGGTACTGTCGTGTCTGTGATGGGGCTAGATCGGAGATCACCGACCTTGTCGTCGGGGATTTGGCCCTCATAGTTCCAGTGGTGGGGACTGCTTGTCCCAATGCTTTGTATGGAGCCGGGCAGGGAATGTGGGGTCTGCGTCGCCGATGAGGGGGTCTCAGGAGCTTGGACACGCTCACCCCGAAAGGCAGACCCAGGACGGGGGTCCAGTTCTTGCGTTCTGTACTATTATGTAATTCTTTAAGGACGTCCGAGATCCGGGGTCTTAGTAGCTGCTAATGGAATGTTTTTCTATCATCCAATTCGAACTTCCAGTACAAGACGCCGTTTCTCATATGGAGTAGAGCCCAATATTCTTTCGTCGTAGAACAACAGATCGAAAAGTCCTGTCAGGTAGGTTTCCTGTTTGAGGATCATATTAAATAAGTTATGGGTTTATTGTTGCCGTCTTCTAACTGGTCTTTCTTGACTACTTCGTCACTCCATGGATCAGAAGATGTTAAATTCATAACGTGATGTACCAGCAAGTAATTTGTTTTGACCCTGTAGCAATTCCCGCAGTTTTCCGGACAGAATTTTCTGTGAGGGCCTCGGTGTTCTCGTGCGACGATCCTTACCCATGATGAATATTTATATCATATTTCTGGAGTTTCTGCATCCATCTGGCTATCTGACCTTTGCGATTCTTGAAATTTAGTAGTTAGGTCAACGACGCATGATCCGTGCATAGCAGGAATTTTCTGCTGTAGAGATAATGACAGAAATGTTCTAAGGCTTTAACTATGGCGACCACTGGTGACACAGTAATTCCTCTCCGGTTTTGATAGGCACCTGCTCCAGTAGGCTACGCCATGTAATTGACCGTTTATTTTGGGACAAAACAACAGCGACACACTCATTGCTAGCATCTGCGTAGAGAATAAATGGTTTGTCGAGATGAGGCAACGTCAGGTTTGGAGCAGATATTGAAGCCTCCTTCAGTTTGTTAAATGCATCCTCACATTCTCCCGTCTACAAGAATTTTTGTTTTCTCTCTGTCAGTTTGTGGTCTTGCGATGGTTTCAGCCCAAATGCTCTCGAAACATGCATGTGTCTGTAACACCTTTTTGGACGTAATATAAAATCTGAAAGCTTTCAAATTTGATTTTATTAACCGTTTAATTTATTTTACGTGATCCTGAGATACAAAAAGCCTTGCCAATGGTGGATGTCAAAGATCTAAAGAGCGCTCTGTTGTACGCCATGCAAATTCGAGGCAGCACAGCAAGAAACTAGAAGAGACCGTCACCCAATCAGAGCAGGACTTCATGATTCCGAAGGGACCGTCCCTTCGGAATCATGAAAACTTTGCATAGAGTTTGAGAGTCGCCGGAAAGGACCGAAAAAACACATTCAAGGGAATTTGCAACATTGCAATGTAGGAATGCTTTTTGAAAGCACCGCCTTTGAACTTCTGGAATGTCAGCTATGAACTGCTGACTGCAGGAAATATAGTGGCAAAGGTAATGATACTTCATCAGATTTCTAGGTTTGGACTGCTTCTTCAATTACAATCTGATGAAGAATGAAATCTTAACTTGGCTGTAATTAAAGAAGTCTGCAAATTACTCAGTACAGAAAAAACGCAAATGGCATGGTAGATGACAATCAGATGGCACAGTAGAGAGGTTTGAACCATTCTTAGAAAGCTCTCACCCATGGTTTCCAATGGATGGGACCAGAAGTTACTGGCCTACTGCAGGGATATCCATGAGACTACTAGCTATTTTCCATTCTAGATGCTCTTTGGTCGCAACCTTCATCTGCATTGTGACTTCTTGTTGATTTCCGTCCAAATGCACCTTCATTACCTAAAGAGTACATCCAAGATCACAAGCAGAGTTTGAATTAATGCACAACTTTGTACAAGAGTATGTTAACTTGGCAATGGAGAGGATGAAGACTCAATACGACACGGAGCTACAGGACATGGATTCAACGAAAGTGACAAGATGTGGTTGTGGAATCCAATTCAACAGAAAGGACTCTCTCCTAAACTACAATTAGTGTAGGATGGTCTAAACACAGTCCTAAACAGGACGAATGATATCATAGTTCAGATCCATATGACATCAAATTCTAAGCCTGAAGTTTTTGATTATGACAAGCTACTCCCTTACTATGACCATAACACACAGTCCATGTAGTGTATATAATGTTAATAATAAACTAAGATCATGGTCGCATTTGTATATGAATTTGTAAATTCATGCATTTAATTATTGTTTTAGTATTGCACTAATTTGTCTGAGTTTTGAGTATGCCTCCCTATCTAGGGATTACATCGTCTGGGATGTGCAGTCCTTAGGAAGGGGCAATGTTAAAAATTTTGTATACATAAAAATAATTTTAGTGAAATTATATGTAAAATTGTAGTACCTCTTTATATGTAGCATGAAATCCATGAAGAATGTACAAATGCTATTTTGAAGATATAATGAAAGACTGTCATTAAAATAGTTGTATTCAAAATATGGAAAAACAAATTGTGAGATAATTTTGGTACACCATAATAAATTTGTATTCTCTATCTAGATGAGATTGGAAATCAAGAATAGCTACCTAACAGGAATTAAATTCAGAAAAAAATCATAGGTTTCACAACAATGCCCTTTTAAATACCTTTTACTTTTTTTATGGCATGGCTCACAAATGTAAATGTATAGTTCAATATCATTACATATAATGTTTCTGTATTTGGTTGAAAATTCATTCAACATTCTCTTACATCCTCTGCATCTAATACCAAATGAGTTCAGTATGTGAAATAAGTTAGTGTTTATAATGCAATACTGCATAGCACTGACATCTTCTCTAAAAGTAAAAAAGAGTTTACTTTTATTCTTCACAAATGTCATTCAGCAACCAATAGTCCCACGGTTACACCTTAACAGTAATTTTGGGCTTTTTTAGATCATTTATTAACTTCTGGTAAGCAGTTTCGGTTATTCAGAATGAATCACAGATGTATTTCATACTTTGCCTGTTTTTCATTTGGCATTCTATAGAATGCCTAGGCAATGTGTGAAATGTTTAATATTTTCAGGATTTCACGCTTTGTCAGTTATATATAGAAGCTATATAATGCTTCCATGTTAGTCCAAATGCATATTCATCTAATAGCCTATAAAATGGTTTTATTTATTTTACCTTTTCAAAATTTTATTGTTCATTACCTCATTTACCTTTCCTGACAACTTTCTATAGGACTGACACTTCTAATTTTAGTAATTAAGGCTCGATAGTTTTAAATAAAAACATTACCAAAAATAGAAATAAACACACACACACACACATAAATATATGTATATACGTAGGTCAGTCAGAAAGTTAGTCGCACTCCTTCGTAAAAATTTTCTGTCGGATATTTTGATAAAACTTTGTGGCAACACTTCAGACATTCACCTGTATAGGGTGACGTAGCGGCTTCCACGAGGTAAGTTTAGTTTTTCTGATAATCAGTCTCAAACATGTCTCGACAGCTGCAAATAGCGTCCAAATTGGAAATGCATGCAGTGATTCATTTTTTGTGGGCAAAAAGCTGCAACTGCACTGAAATTTATGGGCAGTTGCAGGAAGTGTATGGTGAAAATGCAATGTCAAGCCAAGCTATCGCGAAATGGTCCAGCATGTTTGAGAATGGACGTACAGATATTGACGACGCTGAGCGAGAGGGAAGACCAGCAACTGCAACAAATTCAGAAATCGCTGCTCGTGTGAAAGAATGCGTTCTTGCAAACAGACGCATTACGATAAACAAAATCTCAAATGAACTGGATATTTCTTATGGAAGTGTGCACAAAATTATCGCCGATCACCTTGAATTTCGTAAAGTTTGTGTTCAATGGGTGCCACGTCTATTGACGGAGGAACATAAAGGAAAGCGTTTTCAAAGTGCATTTGCATTTCTGCAACGTTACCAAACGGAAGGAAATGACTTTTTGGACAAAATTTTGACTGGAGATGAAACTTGGATTCACCACTTCTCATCTGAAATGAAACACAGCTCGCTCGAATGGAAACATTGCAGTTCCCCGACACGAAAAAGTGTCGAACTGTTCCATCTGCAGGAAAGGTGATGATGACGCTGTTTTTCGATAGAGAAGGCGTGGTGCATACAGAGTTCATGCCGAAGGGTGCCACAATTAATGCATCTTCTTATTGTGAAACACTAAAACGATTGCGGAAATCACTTAAAAATCGACGGCCAGGTAAACTGACGAAAGGCATTGTGCTCCTGCATGACAATGCAAGACCACATGCAGCAAAACAAACGTGCGAACTTCTGAAAAAGTTTAGGTGGGAAGTGTGGAATCACTCTCCTTATAGTCCAGACCTTTCACCTCCTGACTTCCACGTGTTTGGTCCCCTGAAACAAGAACTATCAAAGAGACGGTACCATTCGGATGCCGAAGTGAAAGCTACAGCCCAACAATGGTTATCGGATATTGGACGCGATTTCTTTGCAGAAGGCATCGAAAAACTTGTACCACACCTAGACAAATGCTTAAATAATGGAGGCAATTACGTTGAGAAGTAGATTTTGAATGCAACTTTAAGATACAAATAAAGTTATTGTAAAATTTCTATCCTGCTTTGTTTTCTTAAGCAGTGCAACTAACTTTTTGACTGACCCTCGTATATTTGTTTTACTTTTTTTTTGGGGGGGGTAACTGCAATTTTATTTTCTGTGCTAATAATACATATGCTATTCAATATTTTCAGGGGAAAAAAAATCTGAAAGGTTTCAGGTTTTAATTATGTCCAAAGGGGCATTTATTTAACATTTTGTGTGTTACCTTTATTTATTAAATACCATGTTCTTCACACTTAAACCATAAAATTCAGTTCAACAGCAATATCACAAAATAATTTTAAATTGAGCATATCTTTAGAAATTTCGGTACACGCTCTCACGTGCTGGAGATAAAAATGTTTTTCTGTACCAAACTGGTATTGCTGGCTTTGAAATCTTTGAGTTTGTTAATGAAAAATTCATTAAAGTTTTAGAGAATATTGTTACGAATTTCACATTTATTTGGCTATTTATTTAGAATTGTAATTAAAATTCCTTTTTATTTTCCCATGCAACGCAGACGATTTTTGAAGAGAAAGCTACGTCAAAAAATAAAATAAAATAAAATAAGCAGTAAATTGAAAAGTGAAACAACACAAAATGCCAAAACGAAAGTAATAGTCCTTCGGGATTCAAATCCCTTTGGACTAATTATATTTCTAAATTTAGAATTAAGTTAAAATTATTTAGAAATTCAAAAACTTTCTGTATTTGCAAAGGCTACATGTATTAGAACAAGTTAGATCATTCTGCTGCTGATGTTTTTCAAAATCAATAATGATATTCACTAATTTTCAACAAGCATATATTTATTACAAAAATTACAAATTTTACTTATTTATTACAAATGTTCATTAATGGCATACTAAAATACAGCCCAACTTCAAGTTAATATATTGTATGAGGTGCATTACTCCCATACGGTAACGCCCAAGAGATGGGCATTTTCCACATATCATTTGTGTGATCAGCCTATGTAAAATAAACAAACAGATAAGTAAAATAAAATTCAATATTCAAATATTAGAGTATTTAAGTACTAATTACTTCATTACCTCCTTAAGATGTAGCCAATTATTTAAATTTGAAATCATTTGAAATGCTTCAGGATAGTTATAGCCTTCAGAACACACAAGTATCAAAACTATGAGAGGAATATTTTCTTGTCTACTGAAATAAAAAGAAAGTTTACATTAAACATTGTATTTATTTTCTTCATAAATGTAATAAAATCACATCTCTTCATAAATGTGCATATGATCAGACACAAGTACTGTACGTTTACAAATACCATCGCAGGTTTATTATATAATTTTAAACGGAAAAATCGAGGTGTGCAGCTTACACAAAACAAAGCAATACAGGCCATTTAAATCCAAGTTGGTTGGCATAAATTCTTTTGTTTTTTCCTTTGAGTTACGGTATCCCCGGAACAAATAACATTATACGATGCTACTGTACCCTTTCAAGTAATAAATCCTGGCTAAAGATTTGTACGGGATATACTGGTACTTTCACCAAACTGTTATTCTCTGAATGGCTTTTGCTGAACTTGTCTTCTCAGTCATAACATTCGCAGCAGCACTGTAGCTCAGCTGATAAGGAAGAAGGAATTCTAGTATACAAACCAATTCCAAGACAAAAGTGGGAGTGGATTGTTTTCATCATTTTAGAGCCAGTGTCTGCTTGCAGCTGGCTGAAGTTGCAGTGCTTGGAGAAAAAACTGATATCGCGAGGAAAAGCAAAACATGTGATCTTCATTGTCTACATCTCTACAGCAGAAAGACATACGATAGTTTGATTGGAAACTGTAAATAAAGAAACACAAAATGAGACTTAAGTAAGATGATTTTGAACATTTTGCTACTTTTTTTTTAAGTATGATGCCCTCCCTTCCATGATTTGGGATCAACGTTCAACTTAAAAAGTATACATGGCAAAACATGTAAACAAGCATGAGGTTTTTAATGCACATTTTACTGACATTTTGCTTAATGTAGCCTTTATGCTACCTCTATGTTGCTAGAAAACTGTAATAAAAGTTCGTTTCTCTGCTTCCTGTGTCAACTGGTGCCAATGACTTGTCCCCCCCCCCTCTAATCCTGGCCACTGAACTGAATATGCAGTTACCAAAACGGCTGAGTTGCCACAAAACTCGTGCCTGTTAATGAAGTTATGCATAAGATGGACAAAATGAGGCAACCTACTAATCACATGAAACTTAACAGCATCCCTCAAGGACATTGCATGGTGAGACAACCAGAACAGAGACAGGTCAGTAATCTTCTCCCTCCCAAAACACTAACTGACATGTGCTAAAACGAGATTCCAGCCTTTTTTTTCCCACTTACAGCTGCAGTTCATGGAGTTTTTAGGCAGCAATCCCAGTTCTCCCACCCCTGACATTAGCTTTCATTTAAAGAGAAACATGCCGTCCCTATCCACTGTCTCACAAAATAGTCTTGGAGCCAGATTTAGAAGCAAAATTTTATATAACATACTCTTAGATTAGCAGATTTTTCTTTCTGCCATAGAATTAAATTCTGCTAACTGATTTATTCCTTCCCATTAAAATGTTACTGGACATGTGTTCTATGTGCTTCAACAGGGGTTGCAAAAGCTGCAGGTGGTAGCTCAGATTTCTTTCTCAATAACCATCTGCTTGCAGTCACAACATTATCACTGGTATCATATTTCTTTGTTTCTTTATGTTCATAATCCAGAAAAAAGATTTTTTCTGTAAATTAAGGTTTCAATAGGCTTGATGAAAGTACGCATACCATATTCACAGACATTTTTTTTTTGGTGCATCGAAAAAAATGGGTGCACATGTTATTCAGTGGCTTGTGGTATTCGTAAGCATAATAGTATTCATTACACACCTGATAGAAAGAGAGATTAAAATTTAATTAAACAGAAGACAGAAAGATGACTGAACTAATCCATATATATATATATATCAATAATTTTAATTGTAGCCTGTTTTCAACTAGATTTTTTAAATTTGATAATGTCAAAAATATTAAAACAGAAAATCAACACTTTTTTTCAAAATATACTTGGATATACTTCTCTACTCATTTAATGGATAAACTGCAAAGCATATGATGTCATTCACTTCAGCTAGTGAAAATTTCTCCTGCTTTAGATGCCTAACAGAGAGAGACTGATTACACTTTGCTAATATGCCCTTTCTCATTTCATTCAGTATCAAATGAACTGCTGTAGCAAACAACATTATGCATGTAAAATGTTAATGATTATTAATTTTTCATAATTTAATAATTTGTTTCAGTCAACACGTAATTGAAGCCTAAATTTACATTCCATAATGAATTTAATTATCCAACTAGTGGCCAAGTGGTTAAGATCACTAGTTCGAACCCAGATGATGGAGCTGCTTGCATGGTTAGTTTAGCTTGAGGAAAGGATAATTTTATGAAATGACAACATGTATACATATAAGATATAACATGGACCAATATAACACTGAACTTGTTACACCTTTCAGTCTATGTAAATAATTCATGCTTACCAAATATTTTGCTGTTTCTTAGTTTCTTTAATAAAATCAAATGCAAAATTAAAATTTGTCCTCATATCTACTGATGCAATATCTGCAATTTTAACTATTCAAATTTTAATAAATTTAAAATATTTTTTAAATTAGAGAAACAACAGCACAAATAAGTAACAAGTAAAAATGAGCCATAACATAATGAAATAAAGCTCCATATATATACCAGATTTTTCTTGAGCATTAGCATAAGCAGAAAAGCATGATTCAAATCTGTTTCATTGTTTATGCAATGTATTGATAGAAAGCATAATTTCAATTTTATTTCATTCCTTCAAACTTCAGTATAAACTACTATTTTTGGCACTTCCTTATTCTCAGGCTCATATTTTTTAAATGGCAAGTTGGCACCACAAATGTTGCAAAGTTTATGTTTGCTTTTAACACAAATTTTGTAGCTGCCATGCTTCCACAACTGCTTTTAATAAGGCACTAGAAGCATTTTCTCATTTCAAGAACTTTCACCACATGAATTCCACAAGGGAAAACTTGTAATGATAAAAAATTGTGCCTCACTGATTTTTACTTTGCCATTTAACAAAGAGCTGCAGTCTTTCAACATAATGAAATTTATGGCCCATAGTAAAAAAGCCTCAGTTTTATATGTTCACCAACAGTCTGAATAAATTGTCTATTTTTCCTGTACATGGTCAACGATTTTTACCATTAGTGTTACTGCCTCTCTTTGGAAAATGAGCTAGAACAAATTCAGCAGTTTCTTAGCAGAACCCACCAAACATTCAGTAGTGTGGATTCACTTAGCAGGCTTTGTTTTCCTCTCAAAATGAACAGATTTTATATCCACAGTCCCCTATTTTTGCTTATTTGGTTGTCAGATTATATTCAGAGAATACATCTCTCTTGTAAACAGTTCCACTCAATAATCATATTTTTATAAAGGCTGAAATTCTTTGCCCATTACTTAACTGATGTCAGTCCCCTTATCCAACAATAAATTAATCAATGCATTACTATAAAAAGTATTTTGAAACCACTTCACTTGCAACTTTTCATGTCACATTTCCAAGTAGTTTCAATAATATGTAGTTTTATTTAATGGCAACTTTCACAAATTGAAATGCAAAGTAAACATCTTTCTCAAAAGAAAACTATAGCATCTTCTCCAGTTCTCCCAACTTTTTTCTTTTTTGAACAATGAGAAAGGTACTTTTACATGTGAAATTCTCTGCATTCAAATTCTGTATAGGGTAAATTTGGCCAAAGAAAAAATATGAAACATACTGAATATTAATTTAGAAGTCAAACAACAAAAATCAGCATTATATTTGCAAATTTTTACAGGACTAGTTTCGATGGTTTTACCGAGTCATCATCCTCAGCTGCCAAAGAGCAAATGAATTAGATAAGATATTGTGAAAATTTGCAAATACAACACTGATTTTTCTTGTTTGATTTCTAAATTAATACTTATTCGACACATTACTTTATCTTAATACTGAATACATTACAAAATTGGAACATTTTTATAAAATTACATTAAATGATAAGATTAAGAATTAAATATGATTTTTATGAATGATGATTCTGTAGAAATGAATTATAAGATGAAAGATGAATATGTAAAAGATAATTTTAATATATATATCACTAAAGACATAAAGTAAGAAATTTAGAACTAATTTTTCACAATAACAAAATTGAAATTCATAATTAACAAATTTCAAATAATCCATTAAATGTTACAAAGAATGTAAAAAATGTTAAAACCAGAACATCTCAAAAAAGCAATACCCCAATTCAAAAAATTAATAAAATCTAAAGAAAAATGAACAAAAACAGAAGAGGAATTCAGTCAACTTCAACAGTGGAAGAAACATTGAAATCTCTCTTCTCCTCCTGATGAAGTGGCATTGAAGTTGATTGAATTTTTCTTCTGTTTTTATTCACTTTTCTTTAAATTTCATTAATTTTTTTAATTGGGGTATTGCTTGTTTGAAAATTGTGTTTATGAAAAATGAGTTCTAAATTTCTTACTTTATGTCTCTAATGATATTTTTTCAGCAGCTTAATGTGCGAAAATACCAGGCATGTTTATATCGTTTTTTTTAAATTTGTTTTTGTAAATATATATATATATATTAAAAGTGACAGCAATACCCAGTTTTATAACTAGTTTTGCTAGAATAAAATTATAAAATGTTTATAGTTTAGGAGTTCTGATCGATTAGGAGATAAAGTATTATATTATGATACAGATTCTGCTACTTATATCAAAGATGGTCTTAATAGTATAAAAACATGATGTTTATTGGCTGAATGGAGGAATGAATTGGAAGAAAATGAATATATAAAACCATAGATATCTGGTGCTTCTAAAGATTGTCTATATATTTTAAATACTAATATCAAAAAAAGAAAAGTAAAAGAATTTAAAATGTATCATGAAAGTCAAACCAAACTCAATTTTAAAGAAAGGAGTAAAATAATAGTAAGACAAAAATTAATAAATTTCAAATTCAAAAAGATAAAAGCATAAAAGTAAATGAAATGATTAAAACATATACATTGAGTTTTGATAAAAGAGGAATTTTAGATAATTATGATACTGTATCTTTTGGATACTAATTTTTTTACTAAATAAATGGCAGATAAAATTTCTAGGTAAGATTGATTAAGAATGTATTTCTAGTATATCAGGCGATCTTTCGGAATTCTTAAAATTATCTTTATAATAAATGGAAAATTATTACCCACCTTTTGATGATGATGAAATGAAAGAAGGACCTATAGGTCCTCCTGGTACTGGTTTTAAATTAATCGATTATGGAAATTATGATATTCAGAGTAAAATTTTAAAAAATTGTCCAAATCCAGTTGTAATCATGATGCTGCTAATTAAAGAATCTCTATTAAAATATATAGAACATAATTATTTTGAATTGATGATCAAATAAATGAAAGCATATTAGAATTTAACAATAAATTAAGAGATAAATATCTACATATTAAAGATGTTACAGATGCAAAAAGGAAAAGAAGAGAAAATTTTAGAAATCCAATAAAAGATCAAGATACTGCAGCCAAAAAATTTGTTTATGATTCAATATTATTTTTATCAGATAAAATAACTGAAAAAGAATCAGAATTTGTCGAAGCTTATATTGAAATTGACAAAAATATTTTTATTTTCAGCTGAGTTATTCCTAAAGGTAAATAATTTTTTGCAGAAGTTATGTGTTAAAATTAAAAGTTTGAGCAAACAGATACTGCTATTCATCTCTATTTGAAAACTGATGTATTAGATTGGAAGCTTTAATTATAGTCCTAAATAAATGGATGTTAATTAGGGTGAGGTTTCTAGAAACACTGTTTCAACTGAAGATTTAAATAGAAATTTTGAAAATATTGTTTGTTCACTGAATGTATCTGAAATGGAATTTGATTTCTAGACATAAAAAATTATCTGAATCTTTCATTAGTAAATAATAAAGATAAGAGTTTTTTGGGATAAAATTTCAGCCTATTAGAAATTATCTGAACCATTTATGATTATGCACAGAAATCTCATTAAATGGGATATTATATCTAGATATGAAGTATTATCTGAAGAATTCATTTTAGATAACAAAAAACAAAATAAATCGGATACAGTTCCAGAATATCAAATATATATATATATCATTAACGACATAAAGTAAGAAATTTAGAACTAGTTTTTCACAAAGACAAAATTGAAATTCATAACTGATAAATTTCAAATAATCCATTAAATGTTACAAAAAATGTAAAAAATGTTAAAACCAGAACTTCTCAAAAAAGCAATACCCCAATTCAAAATAACTAATGAAATTTAAAGAAAAAGGAACAAAAACAGAAGAGGAATTTAATCAACTTCAATGCCACTTCATCAGGGGTAAGGAACATTGAACTCATTTGAAATCTCTCTTCTCCTGATAAAGTGGCATTGAAGTTGATTGAATTCATCTTCTGTTTTTGTTCATTTTTCTTTAAATTTCATTAATTTGATTCACGTATAATAAAAACAGAAGTAGATCGTGAAGAAAAACAGTATTACATTAAAAAATGTCACGGAAAACTTTCTGACAATGCTATCAAAAAAATAATAAAGGAAATTACATATTCAATTATAAAGGTATAATTGATGGAGAATATTTATATGAATTAGAAAATTTAAAAAAATGTATTTATTATTTTTTTATAAGTATTTTAATCTTTTTTGGCATTAATTTTACTCTTTTTCAGTATCGTAATTTCACATCTTTTTGAGTACCTTACAATGCTATATAAAAAATGTTTGAAATTAGGTTGTTTCTTATAAATATTTTAATCTTTTTTTTTCATATTTTTTATTGGTTTCATATAGAAATAGCATAGCATTGTAAATTGCTGAGTTTTGAAGTTATCTTAAAATGCCATAAAAAGAGTGAAATGTTTATTAGTAAGCAGCATATCTATCTCACAATAGAAAACAGATATTTTTTATCAAAAATGTCTGTGTCCCGTAGTGGAATACATATGCTGCTTAAATTCTTTGCAGATATGAGGCTGTTACTTTACATTATTATTTACATAAAAAATTACATGTTTTATATATTTAAGCACTTTCTGAGCTTAATAAAAAAGTATTAAACTACTGCTAAAAATTCATTTTCTAAAAATTCATTTCTTCATTCATACACTGATAATCAAACACAAATAGACACAATTACACAATACTAAAGCCCCGTTCACATGCAACGTTCTTTCGCACAGCTGCCGTTAGCAAGAGGAGAAAAAGGAGACAGGAAGGAGTTTCATCTTTACGACTTATTCAGAAGACTGCCATCTTCCTTCCCTTTACACATAACCTACTGTGCGAATTGGCTGATTTCTAATACTGTTTACACATTTTTAAAATTGTTTTTTCCTGTTGTTAATTTCATAATCGGTATTTTCGCAATTGGTACCGGAACTTTTGTAATGGTTCCTGAAAAATTTATGCTTTATTATTATTTTATAAGCTTTTATTTAGCTCATTCTTGGTACTTGTCGCTATGGTTAAAAGATGGTCATCGACTGCTTCTCGATAAGAGATTGAATTCGAATTTTGTACATACATTGCTTGTGGATGTGGTGTTACGATTTTGATTTATAGAGGATTAGATTTTTTTTTTTTTCAAATTTAAAGTTGAAACAATTTTTTGTAAATATTTTTGTTATATAAACTGAGAATCTCAAAATATTATTGTTTGCACCACAAGACACAATGGAGAAAATAAAAAATTAAATGAAAATTTTTAGCATAATTTTTTTTTTTTTATTTTGGGAGAAGTTTTGAAAATTGCTCATATTTTTAGAGTTTTTGAAGCCCATTAAATTTAAAATTTCATATCTAAAAATATATCGGTTACAAACTTCCGAAATTTTCACAGGCTATGAAACAAACTTTTTGCATTTGAAAAAAATGATAAAGGAAATTAATTGGATTATTTTTTTAGTTTTTTAAAAGATATGCAATGAAGCAGAATGGGATATATTGGTTCTTCTTGGTTCTGATGTTCACTTCGAAACATCTGTTTCAACCTAATAATCTCATTACACCACACTATTTTGATGACATTATTTATACTATATAATTTGCTATTGCTGCAAGTTATTAGTTCAGTGTGAGATCGGAGGTATTTCTGAGTTAGCTTTCTCTGAAGATGCACTTTGCATTGTATTGTGTTTAACATTCTTAGTAGTTTGAAGCGCAACTATTGATTATACTTTGTGATACTCTAAACACTTGTATGAGTATTTTTGTGGAAAATTCCAGAACTTTGACGTGTCTCTGTTGATAAAATAAATTTAATTAAACTATCATAGGATCTGTGTGCAATGACAATCGTCTACGAACTATCATCAATCTATTATGAACGCATACCCATGCAACAATATTATAATTAATTTAAGTATTAAAATTGTTTGGAATGTTTTTACAAACAAGAAATAGGTAAAGAAAAATTCTACTTGCATTTTTGCAATCTTTCTGGCCAGATAAGGTTTTATATAAAGGCTTGTAATTTATGTTTATATTAACCAATTGAATAAATAGCACTAAGTTTTATTTACATATATTTATGTATTGAAATTCAGTAATAAAACTTTTAAGAAATTTGAAATCATTTAATGACCATTTATACTGTTTGCAATCTTTAAATTGAGTTTTCTCAGTTTGCATTTTTTTGATAAATCCTTTTACTTAAAGTCCTAAAACATATACAGGTACGGACTAAATTATTTAATATTTTTACTGCTTATTTAAAATTATATACTTTATAGAAACAAGGATGGGTTTTGCAAAATACTGAAGAGCAAAATTATTTGAAATGAAAATATGTCTGAGATCATATCTGTTTCAAAGATTTTACATAAAAATGTGTTTTTATTTTCTTCTCAGAAACTAATACATTAATTGCAAAATCGATATTTGAAGTTATTAAGAACACTGCAATAAATACAATAAAAAACTGGGGGGAACATTTAAAATTGTAGTAGAAGAAAGACATTTTGATTGTTAACATTTTTATTCAAAAAATTAAAAATAAAAAAAAAAATACTGGCAAAAACAATTTATTAAATTAATTAAAAAATTATTTTTTATTAAAAACTAAAATCATTTTGTCTTACAAAACCATTTAATAATATTAAAACAAAGATGATAGTTCTTAAATAAAAAAAAATCATTCAAAAGGTACCGAGCCCGTTGTCGTGTTGAAATCAATATGCACGTCTAAGCACCTTAACTTTATTTTAATTTGAACGATATTTCTGGAATATCCAGCATCAGACAACCTTGTCTGTACTTGTTTATAAATATCCTTTTATAAATATAATATGTCTGTACTTGTTTATATAAGCATCTTGTACAATTCCATCTAATTTTTGAGGGATGCTATCACATCTGCAGACATCTCTATCAATGCGATTGTTTCGCTGACAGTCCAGCGAGCAGTTAGTTGTACCTCAGCCTCAGCTTACTAAATTTAAGTGAACTGTGCACTGCAGTATGGGAAATCTTCCCATTTGCCCTGCTTCAGAAAGGTAGAGGCATTCCAGCAAATTTGACCTCCAACTCCGAGAAGCAGTTAATGCTTGTTTGCCATGTGAATGGGACAAATTGGAAGAACCAGTTTTTGCCGCCGGTTGAATCTGCTCTTGTGAGCGGGGCTTAAGTGTTTCTTTGCAGGTTTCAACTAATAGCAAGTTAATATTAACAAGAATGTGCCAGGATAGGACATCTTTATGCTAAAATCAAAAAGATCTTTAAAAAATTTAATTCAAATTCTAATATTTTTACTTTGCTTTGAATATTTCAAATTCAAACCTAAAAAATTGTTAAATGCTTTACACTACAATAATGGCATGATTAGTATTATTGAAGTAAAAAAAAAGCATTCATTTATTTAAAAAAAAATTGAATTTTCAGCTGTACATGAATCACCAGAATAAATTCCATGATGGCCCTGAGTGCCACACAGCAAGCTTGTTTTTATGAAAGTTATTTATTTATTTATTTATTATTTTTCTAAATTTTTTAGAGAAAATTTAGCATTTTATGTTTAGACTCTATTAATGTTACCTTTTGAGATAATCTTCCTCTTTATATTTATTCGCTTTGATTTAAGAAGAACCTGTAAAAATTTTGAACTATTACTCAAATATTTTTTCTCAAGTTTTTGTGAGAAAAGAGCCTTAATATTTACGAGTCTTAATTACTTAATTTCATAGATTTCCTTCGTAACTTCTTAATAAATATAATCACATTTTTAAAAGTGATTATATTTATTAATCATTCTTAAATTTGTGTTTCATTAAATGCAGATTTCCCATCTTGTTTTAATTAAAAATTTAAGTTTTCCCCTTTATTCTTCTTCTCATAATTTTTACATAAAATATTTGAGACCCTTTTAGGATTTAGATTTGAAAAAAAATTTAGTATCCAGCCCACTTCTAAAATTACAATTCTCGCCCCACAAAAAAATAATTCTGCTTTCTTAAAAACGTCCTCACAGTAAATACTCATTTTCCCTCAGAACTAGATATTAAATACTGTAAATAGACTTAAAATCACTTTTAAATCTAATCTTTTTAATAAGGTTTGAAAAGATCTGTTTTCATGTTTTTTAGTGTTTCACTGCATTTCGTTTATCAGTTCTTTTATTCGTGTATTTTTAAATCTTAGTTTATTGCAACTTTTTAATTAACTAATTTCTTAGTTCTAAATAGAACATACGTGTATATACACAGACACAAAATTAATAAAATAAAAAGGGGCTGGGGGCTTACCTCTCATCTAACAATGTATTTGCAATTCCACCTCCAGGTATTTTAGAAGTTTCAACAGAATTAACATTTTTTGGTAAAGAAAAGATCTTCCACGATAAATCTTTGAAAATTTCTTCATCTTCAATATTAACAGAACACAGATAATGCATAGGAATCCTAAAAAAATATATATACATATATAATTGACATTAAAATTTAAATTTATATTATTAATAACATTTTATAGAATGCATGACAAAATAAATTTTCATAGTTTTATGGTACACATTTGAATCTAAATTTACCTGATAATATTTAACTTTAAAACTATTGCAGCGGCATAAAATGTAAATAATATCGCATATACGCAACATTAAAATGGAACGATTTATTTGAATTGTTAAAAGGCATTAGATGGAGCTAAATGGTAATGGTTTTGACATGGGTTGATTCATGTGACATTTGACCTTCACGTACTGGCATTAGTTTCTGTTCTGTGCTTCTGGTTTTCATAGATTTATTGGTATAAACAAAGTGGGAATCATGGCTCTTAATACGTGCAAATGTGAATTAAAGGGGCACCAGTGTTTTTGTTTATTTTGTTAGGAATTTCTTTTTTCTTTTGTTTGTTTTTGCTTTTGTTCTTTGCTTTTTTTCATTATTAGAATGTGGGTAAGTACATCCAGCTCTTGTTTTCGTTTATGTTATTTGCTTATTTTGTTTGGAGAATGTAGGAAAGTGCATACAGCTGACTATAGCAGGTGTAACGTCACTGAACTTCCGTGATGAAAAACCTCAAGACCAGTTGTCCTTTTTTCTATTTCTTTTGAAACTTAACGTAAGCTTTCTTGGTTAATTAAAAAGTAACATTAGAGCATTGTTACAGAAGGGACCATCAGCTTTCTCGATTCATAATGCATCTTATTCGCACAGCATTTCTCAAGAAAGAGCCGCTTTCTTGTCAATGAAGAAAATTTAGATAAATTCGCCATGATGGCTCACAAAATTCATGAGATGAAATCTGAAAAAGAAATTTATGCTGTTTTACCAAACGTTAATGATGCTCTATTAGCATGAATAGCTGCCTTAGGACAAAAAATTTATTCAGTGCAAAAAAATGTTCGTTCTAGACCAAAATTTAGATATCATCACAAGAATACATCTGAGTCGCAGCCGTTTGCAAAAGAGATTTAATACGAAAGGTTTATATATATATATATATATTTTTTCATTTTAAATTTGGTGATCGTTGTTGAGCTAAGAAATGTCATTCGCCATGTGCTTGGCAACAGAAATCAGAAAACTCCACACCACAACAGGTTTAGCGGCTACTACTGTTGCTGGTATTAACAACAGTTGTAAGTTTCGCTTATTTGTGAAGGACAAAAACACAGAACTGCGGTTTTTAGTAGATTCAGGTGCTGATGTTAATCTTATGCCTGCGACTAATCAAAATGCAATAGTAGATGATTATAAATTATATGCAGCAAACGGAACAGAAATTCCTACTTATGGAATTAAAATTTTAACTTTAAATTTAGGATGTAGAAGATAATTCCAATTTTCGTTTATATTAGTTAAAGTTGATAAAGCTATTATAGGAGCTGATTTTCTAAATAAATTTAAACTTTTAGTTGACATTCATAATAAGCAATTAATTGATAGAATAACTAACCTGTCTGTTTGAACTAATGCCACAATGACCACACTATTAGTACTCCAGATAAAAATTCTAAATATGCTTATATATTACAACAATATCCAGATTTAGCAAAATCGAATTTATCAGTATCAACATTTAAGCATGGTGTTGAGCATTATATTACGACTAGAGGACAACCTGTTTATTTTCAGAGCTAGACAATAGCAAAACAGAAATTTCAATACAGTTAGAAAATGATATTATTCATCCCTCTAAATCACAATGGGCCAGTCCCCCTTCACATGATTCCAAAGAAAGATGGTTCCTTCCAACCATGCAGGGATTATCGATGGATGAATGCACAAACAATACCAGATCATTATCCTATACCCTGATTAGAAGATTTCAACCACATTTTAAAAAATACTCAAATATTTTCTAAAATTGATTTGCATAAAGGATATTTTCAAATTCCTATTAATGAAAATGATAAGACAAAAACTGCCATTATAAATCCTTTCGAGCTATTTGAATTTAACATCATAAGTTTTGGGTTGCATAACACAATTTCTACCTTTCAGATTTATTAATGAGGTATTTAGTTTTTCCATATTTGGATGATGTTTTGATTGTATCAAATAATGAAGAGGACCATGAAAAGCATATAAATTAGTTTTTGATAGATTGCAAAACCATGGACTGAGACTTAATATTTCTGTATCTGTTTTTGCAGTTGATGAATTTGAATTTTTAGGCTTTCTAATTTAACCTGATGGATCACAACCTCTTCCTGCCAAAGTAAAAGTTATTCTTAATATTACATTACCTGAGACTTATCAACTATGAATCTTTCTCAGAATGGTTAATTTCTACTGTTGTTTTCTGAAATGCTAAAAGTGCCACTAGTACTCAAGCTGTCTTACATGAGTACCTAAAAGGCGCAAAGAAAAGAGATAATTGGAAAATAACTTAGATGGATGAGGCCATTGAGAAATCTGAAAATGTAAATAAACTATAGCGAATGTTGCTCTTTTCTGTCAACCCAACCCAGACTTACCTTTTTCGTTGTGCACAGATGCTTCAGATTCAGCAGTCGGCTCAGTTTTACAACAATTTTAAAATGGTAGTTGGAAACCAATCAGATTTCCATGAAACTTAATGTTACACAGCAAAATTACAGTACATATGATAACGAACTTCTTGCAATTTATCTTTCAATTAAACATTTTAAACCTTTGTTAGAAAGACGAAAATTCATAGTGTTTACTGACCATAAGCCCTTAATCTATGTATTTTGCCCAAACCAAATAGAGTATCTCTAAGACAAATTAGGCAACTCCAATACATTTTAGAATTTGCAATAGTTATTAGGTACATTACAGGAGAGGATAACATCCAGGATTGAAGAAATCACCTTAATTAATTATGACGAAATTGTCAAAGAACAAGAGTGAGATAATGAATTTACAACATTGCAAAAATTTACAAATTTGACTTTTAAACAGTTTTCCCTTCCATCTTTGGGAGGAGGAATTATGATGTGAAACTTCAACACAGCATGTTAGACCCTATATATACCCAAGAGTTATCGTAAGAAAATATTTCATCAATTTCATGGATTATCCCATTCTGGAATCAAATCAACAATAAAATTAATCTCTTCAAAATTTATTTGGTTGGCGTGTATAAAAGCCATCAGAAAGATTTTGAGAAGAAATACACATTGATCTTCTTGGTCCATTACCACCATCAAATGGTAACAGCTACTGTCTAACATGTACAGATGGATACAGAAATTGGATGGAAGCTATTCTGCCCGAAAACATCTACAGAAACTGTAGCGAAAGCTTTCTGTAGAAATTGTGTTGCAAGATTTGGAATACCTTTGTATCTAATAATTCATTGAAGAACTCAATTTTCATTTGAAATATTTCAAATCCTGTCACGAATCTGTGGCATTAAGCTTTCACACACTACAGCCTATCACTCGCAGTACAACACCCAGGTAGAATGACTTCACAGATCAATAAAGGCTGCTTTAAGAGTCCATAATAATAAAATTTGGAGTGAAACATTACCAATGGTTCTTTTAGGCCTATGAACAGCAATCAACTATGATACTAGTTGTACAACAGTGGAAATGGTATATGGAAAAAATATTAAACCTTCTGGATAATTCTTTAAAGAGAAAAGTCACACACCACCTGGAACTTTTATATATAAATTATAAAAATATATGGAATTCATTCAGGCGAAGGAAATACAACAAAAAGGTACACCTAAATTATTTGTACACAAAGATTTACAATCAGCTTCTCACATTTTTCTTCAAATTGAAAGAGTTCAGAAGCAACTCGAACCCCCATATGAAGGTCCGTATTTGGTTATCAATCGTTCACCAAAATATTTTACTCTCAGGATAAAGAATACAGAAGTAAATGTATCAATAGACAGATTGAAGCCAGCATATATTCTACCACAACAAATCTCTAAACATGAAAAACCTGCAACTCCAAACTGTGTAAACAATGTGTCTATGCCGACTGAAATTCAAACCAAAATAACTGTGGTTCAACCTAAAATCAAATCAGCTTTATGAATATCCCGAACTGGTATAATTCGTAAGACACCATTGAGATTAAAAGAACTGATATTTTATTTATACATTAATTTTGTTATTATTTTGATGATAAGCACCATTACTTTGTAAGGTTTATAATGCGTTTTGTAACAGTTATTTTAGGTTTTGTATCTTTCCTATTTTATTCTAATTTCAGCTTACAATTTCCTGCCAGAATGTGAATTCAGAAACGCAGAGAATGCAAATGAGAACGAGTACTATTTAAGTCATGACATACCGACTTCAAGAGAGAGAGTCTGATTTCCTGACTAGCGTGTGTTTGCCTTCTGGCCACATCTCTCTTAGCTGTTACTATGCTCGGCTATATCTAGGCCCTTGCTAGGCTTGGCCGATTCAATTAAGACTTAGGGGTCAACTAGTTAGATTGTGATAGCTTCGGCTATATTATTTAAGAGCTTTAGTTAAGCTAGTTTTAGTTCCAATTATTAGTATTTAAGTTTAAGCCCGAGTGGTGGCTTTAATGTAAAGTTCCAAGTCGGAACTGATTGTAAATATATTGAATAATAAAGGGTTTTAAACCCTTCTCAAGTCTCACCTTGTTCTGATCACACTTAAGTGATTATTCGCTTGCAGAGTGTTCGAGGGTTCTCAGTCAGAACTACAGATTTAAAGAGTTGAACCCTACAAATTGTTGAAATCTTTCTAACGTAACGTTCGTTAAAGAGCATGAATGTAATGGCATTAAATATAAATAATTTGTTTGGAAGTAACTCACAATCATTTTAATAATAATTTAATTTTAATAATGTTTACTTTGCATATTATTGTATTTTTTTTATCTTTGGAATCCAATTTGTTTTCAAAAATAGATAGATGAGTTAACTACTTCTGAGTTGGTAAATAAAATTATATTTGGTGTTGATATGGTAATCATTTTATTTTTGTAGTTCAGTCAAACATCCCTGGAATAGCAAGATTTTGTCTGCATCTTATTATGTTGTATCAACTGAGGATTCATAACAGGTGTACTTATTTTATTAATTATTAATATCATAATAGCTATTTTAATGTAAATGCCAAAAATGAATTGGCTTTTAAAAACTGCATTTTGAGAACGATGATATTTATGGGTTGTTTAGCTTGATCTGACATTAAACTAACTAGAAATAGCAGTACTAGAAATACGTATGTTTTATCATACTTAAAACCACCATTTTTGAGAGACTGGCAACTTTATCATTAACATTTTAATTTTCATTGCTTTCTGTACATAAAGTTAGGACTGTTAGAAGTTCAAATATGAAAATCATAGCAAATTACACTCAAATGATAATTATTTAAAAACTGATTATATAAACAGATAAATTTTTAAACAGATTATATTTTCAAAAAGTGAATATGATGCTACGGGGGTATATGTAGCATATATGGCATAATTGTATTTCTTTATAGAAAAATTTAGTTCATACACACCTAGGACGATTTTTAATGGAAAGAAATTAATTATATTACATGCCTTTACATTACAAACTGAGTCATCCAGAAAGTTCTACAGATTTTCAAATTGCAGTGCACTTTCTTCTACTCATTTTCTTATTGCTGCTAAGGGGCAAGCTTAACTGAAGCAGGCATGTAAATAAGGTCTTTTCGGCTCATGTTTCTTAAGTCCAGTACGTGTTGCGGTACAATATTTGTTTCCATGCATTGCTAAGATTGGAAAACCATGTTCTTTTTACTTGGGGGAAAAAAAAATTTAGTCTAACTGTTTGTAAAATTTGTGCTGTATAGAGACAAAGTGCTATTTTTGATGACACTGCCCGAAAAAGATTCAAAAAGTTTAAACATGGAAATTTCAGCTTCAAAGATGATGGCCACTCCAGATGATCATCTTCTATAAACAAGAACATATTAAAAGAAGCACAGCATACAGTTCAGGACATAAAAGGCAGACTAAATATTCAGAAAAATACAGAACATGATCATCTGAAGAAAACTGGGTATGTTAGCCACTATGATACAGGTATCTCATACTTTAAACAGAGCAGAATACGTTTACTCAAATTTTGGCATGTGATTGTTTGCAGAAACAAAATAAAGAAACTCTTTTTAAAAACAGTTCATTGCTAGAGATAAGAAGTGATTACTATCCAATAATGTTACAAGAAAAATCCTGAAATCAAATCAAATGAAACCCCTTTAGTAACATTGAGAGCATGGCCACATCTAGAGAAACTAATGCTTTGTGTAGGCGAGACTAAAGAGGAATTGCATATTGTGAATTGTTGCAGAAAAACACTGTCCTCAAATGGCAGTTTTAAAAATAGAAATTGAAAATTCTCTGAATTGCCTGGGGGTGCCTCTTTGGTGACTGTCAAACCAATTTAAAAGCACAGAGGAATTGTTCTCTCTATTTATTATGGAAGCACAAGTAAATGGTCATCCTATTAAATTGCTGCAGGACACCGGTAGCAAGCTTCAATTTGGTGAGTCGTAACAGTATCACTACAGAAATATTTATGGGAGAAACAGTAAGGGTGAGAAGCCCTTTGGATGTGGAAGCGAAATGCCTGCCATTGGCATGCGTAGAGCTTGAGATGAATGAAGTTGGCTTCATCCAAACTCAAGCCATAATCATTGGAGTGAATTTAGACAGAGGTCTGTATATTCTGGGAAATCAAACTGCAGGAAGATTGCAATCACTAATTCATAAATGCCATAGAGACTTGGGCTATGCCAAAAGAAAAGTCAAATGCCACAGGAAGTGGCAGATCGGGTATCGAGGACAGCGACTTTTCGGGGAGGCGGGGTAAGTAAATTCCCCACCAATCTTTGACCCTACCATGGGAACGGAGAATTTGCTACCGCAAGTAGAGAACAACGAGGGTGAAATTGCTCTAATAAGGATTGACTGAAGGACATTTAGTAATTCTCAGAAAAGGTGTGAAGCATTAAAAGCAATTTATGATTCTATTAGCTCGAGAAATGGAGATCAATCATCAAAATAAATCTACCGTATTGAGAATGTTCTTCTGTTTCAAATTCAAAAAGATCGTTTTGGGAATGAGAAAAAAATGGTAGTAGTTCCAATAGAATTTTGGAAGAAAATCCAAGCATTATGCCACGAAGGAACTTCAGTTCATTTGGGGGTTACAAAATCAAAGGATAGGATCTTACGGTATTTTTTTTGGCCTGTTTGTTATAAGAAAATTGAAGATTACGTCGATTCCTGTGACAAATGTCAACGAACTGGGAGACCAAATAAAAGGAAGAAAGCCCCTCTGAAACTAGTAATGATTCAAGAAATTTTTTCTAAATTAAACATTGATGCAGTAGGCCCCCTACTGGTCATTTCAACAGGAAAATGTTATGTAATAACAGCCGTATGCTTGTCGTCTAAATACCCTGACACTATTCCAGTGAGTGATGCGAGTTCAGTTTCTGTGACGGATGCTCTGATTGATATTTTTACTTGGATGGGTTTTCCAAAAGAAATCCAATGTGATTTTGAAACTTCTTTCATAAGTGCACTTACTACAGATGATTTTTTTGACAGGGTTGGGGTTAAGGTTAGTCATAGTTCGATTATTAAATTATAGTTCGAATCCCCAGTCAAATCCAATCGAATGTTTCCATAGAACAATCAAACAACTCTTACGAGCTCTATGTCTGAAGGCTGGAACGGATTGGGAAAAACACCTTCCCTGAGCATTGTTTGCCTTAAGAACTGTAACTCATGAAAGCACTGGGTTTTCACCTGCCGAATCAGTGCATGGTACAAATTTAAGGTCACCTGAAACCTTATTATTTGAGCACTGGATGGAGAAGTAGAATGAAGGAAATCCAGTAACTGAATATGTTTTTGAATTGATCAATAAATTAAAATGGTGTCAGGAGATTGCAGTGCAAAGAATCGAAGAACTGCAAATTAAACGTAAGATATGCTATGACAAAAGCGCCATGAAGTGTGAATTCAAAACTGGGGATTTAGTATTGGTTTTCGCTACATCAAAACCGAATAAGCTGGCAGCCCAGTGGTTAGGGCCATGAGTTATTGAAAACAAAAATCGGACACGAATTACATTGTAAAAATGTCTGGAAAGAAGTCTCATATTTATCATGTAAATATGTTAAAATCCTGAAAGTAAAAATGAAGAAGGTACGGATCAAGAAGTCGATTTTCCCTATCTAGATCCAAATTCTAACATTTACGATTTCAAAGAGATCATCCAATCTAGCAGCTTAGAAGACCAGTTGGAACCTTGCCATGTAGATCAGTTACGAGATTTACTAAAGAGATTTTCTAAGAATTTCTGCAAAGAGCTGGGAATAATGAAATTAGCAGTGCAGGACATTGAACTAATAAGCAACAAGCAAAATTAGATCTAGACCCTATAAAGCATCCCAAAGAAAACGAAAATTTTGAAAACTGAGATTCAGAGGATGCTAGATTTGCACATAATTGAGGTGGGGGAATCAGACTACATTTCACTTATGATTCTGATGGAGGTGCCTGGGAAAGACCCGCAGCTGTGTATAGATTACCAGCGCCTAAATGAAGTAATACGCACTGAGTTTTTCCCTCTGCCAATT
>KK118464.1:283198-303942 GCA_000611955.2 Stegodyphus mimosarum
TTTCTTTTGGCAGGTATATAAAAATTTTAGATTTGGAAAAGGGATACTGCCAAATTCCTCAAAGTTCAAGGGCCCAAAGATTGGCCGCTTTTGTCACAACATTTGGGACATTTAGACCACTGCATATGCCATTTGAGTTGAAAAACACTCTCTACTTTTTCAGCAAGTTCATGGCTGAGTTATTAAAAGGGTGTGAAAGCTTTGCTGTCCCGTATTTGGACAATGTTGCTATTTTTTCTAATACTTGGGAAGATCATATGATTCATTTAAATTGCGTTTGGGGAAAAATAACTGCATCAGATTTGACCATCAAGCCTTCAAAATGTCATTTTGCTCAAAACCATGTAACATATCTTGGGCACATGGTAGGACAGGGAATCAGACAGCCAGGTGAGGCAAAAGTTAAAGCAATAACTGATTATCCCAACCCAAAAACAAATACTGGCATTTTTAAGTTTGACAGGTTATTACAGCAGGTATATTCTCATGTTTTCAGTTATAGCTTCTCCAGTCACGAATGCCTTAATGGAGAAAGCAAAGACGAGGGAGATTCTTTGGGCAAAGGAATGCGAAGACGCATTTAATCAGTTGAAGGAAAAATTAATGAAGGAACCTGTGCTACACGTACCAGACTTTACAAGAGAATTTCTCATGCAAACCGATGCTTTCGATTTAGGGATGGGCATAGTATTAATGCAAGCGGTTGAGAAAGTGCCGAACACCAATTCTTGTACTCAAGCAAGAAGTTTTCAGTAACGGAAGCTAAGCACAATACAACTTGAAAAGAATGCGCATGCATAGTTTTTTCTGTAAAAAACTGCATTATTATTTGAACGGTCCAAAATTTACTTTAATGATTGATCACGACCCTTTAGTTTGGTTAAAAACTAATGCAAGCTCTAATCCCAGGCTAATGTGGTGGGGTTTACCCCTCCAGCCGTATAATTTTCAAGTTATTCATTGAGCTAAGGTGAAAAGAGGGTTCTCTGTCTCTTCTTTGAGGGTGGGTGACCAAGTGTTCTTCAGAGAAAGGAAAAGTTACAAGACCAAACAAAAAAACTGTCATGTGGTATGGCTTCAGCAGAAAACTTCAGAATTTTCTAATTAATGGAATACTTAAAGAAGTTCTAAATAAAAATAATATAACAAAATTTTCACTGTGATGGCAATGCTTTAATCATAAGTAAATTAACAGATAGCAAAATCTCTAAAAAATATCACCATTGATAACAAAGAAAGCAATGAAAATAAATGTTGTTATGAATGAAGAGATTTTAATTGATTATTTAGTGGGAATCCTCAATACAGCAATTACAGACTTGAACAATGAAACTTTGTAACTGAACAAGAAATTAACTTTCCCTATAAAATTAAAGAGAAATTATTAAAAAAAGGGGGGGGAAGAAATAGCTTAAACAACAATATGTTGAAAGCTCTGTTTAATAAAACAAAATAAATCTGAAGATATAGTTTGGTACATTTTGGTTCCTTAAAACACAAATCTTTTATTATTTCATAAACAACTATTTCATATTTTAAATTTTATAAATTCTACATGTGATTTTACTAGATACACATTAATGATTTTAAAATCTGGATAGTTTCAAACTCATCTAAATCTTGATGATTCCAGATCTCAGACTTTGTACTGTTATTTCAGCCAGAATTATGAGATTTTATAAGGAAATGCGAATATGTTGAAAATGAAATTATGAAAAATCCTATATTTGAAAAGTCAAAGTAAAAATTGGGATAAAACTATTTTTGAATAAGCATTAAAATGGAACCATACCCTCTAAGATCATCAACAGTAAAAAACTGAGAAAAACTACTGGATAATAAGACTGTTTTTTTAAATTTGTGTTCTTTAATGAAGGCAGTCAGGAATGCTTGATATTCACACACTTTACTCTGAAAGAAATAAATTTACTCAAATGTAAAGCATATTTGAATAAAACGTGGTCAAAAAATATAATATAATGAAATATAGTACATGTTGGTTTTGACTGGTGAAAACAAATAAGAATGAGAAACGATATAAAAAATAAATTTTCATATAAAAGCATTAATTTTTATACTGCTGTTATATTTCACTTAATATAACTTGTTATATATATATAATAAATATTTCTTCCTCATTTGTGACTTACACATGTAAAGTCACTGAACATGTAGCATTAGTTTTATACATCCCATTCTAAATGAAATAAATACATAATAATGTTGCAGTAATAAATCACTACATATTTGAAATGTATAGCATTTTATTGTTAAAAGTGCTGAAATAAAAAGAAATATTTCAAAACAATAAATATTACCTAAATCAAACAAATTTATAATTGTACTTAAAATAATAATAAAAACAAATCTTACACGTATTATTGGTGATCGTTGTTGAATTATTACAAGTTTCTTTTCTTTGCACTCATACACTGAAAAGTTTTCATGAAAAAATATTAAACATCAGAATCAAAAGAAACAAATAAATATGAAAAATAATCATAAATATTTAGAGCAATAAATGAAATGTAAAATAGATAACTTATCTTTTGGCTATATATAAACAAAGCAAGTAAAAAAGTCAACTGAAAATATTAAAAAAAAAAAAAAAAACACTTTAATGCAAATCTAAAAGTGAATGCATTGTCAAGGTTGTTAATTAAATAATTAAACAAAACAGAATTGCTTAATGATGGTATAAAATCTCAGATGATGTTAAAAAATTTAAGTCCCATATGCATACTGTAACAACATACAGTAAAGAAGCAATAAGATAGTATTCCAAAGCACAATATGATGAAGAAGTTAAATTATAGCAAGCAATACTTTTGATAATTCAAAAAGTAATACAATATATCAGCATGACAATATATATAGATGCTAAGCATATAAGTTATATAATAGGTGGAATATAATCAGACAACATGTCTTGAATGACCTGTTCAAAGTTCTGACTCATAAAGCATCTTTGAGACAAATCACAGCATAGAATAACAGTTTTGGAATTTGATGCTACTACTATATATACCTGCTAACCTATCAAACTATAAAATTCAGGGAAATTTTTTTCACTAATAAAATTGATTTTTAAACAATAAAAATATTTTAAAGGGATTTTTTTAAAAAATAAACCATAAATACTATCCAATTCGCCCTTTTGCAAATAAAAGTTTTTCCAGCATATTGCTGCTCATACTGAATTCAAATTTATTCTGTGTTTTAACCCTCTGAGTGCCATGAGCGACTTTATCTGGTCATGAGATATTTTGTCACTTAGTATACATTAGCTTATAATTTAAGATATTTGCTTTCTTAGCTTTTTAATAGAAATGTCATCTTAATAAATGTAAGTTTATGAAAATAAAGACTAAAATAAGTAAGTATACAAATTTAGCTAACACAGACTGTTTAAATAGTCTTCATGATGGATCGAAAGACCCCCACACCTCAAAGTTCACAATATTTAAAAATTTCACTGGAACTTTTTTACTTTACAATTATATTCCACTAGGTATCAATTCTTGTTGCTTTATAACTTTTTCATGCTTTCTAATTGTAAATTACAAAATTTTGATTGCAGTTGTGATATCAATATCTTCATCTTTGAAAACTAAGCAAAGTAAAACTCAAAATGTATTTAAAAAATATCCTGCATCAGAAAAAGATGCAGTTGCAAGAGTACAACATTTGTGACTTAAGCATGTAAAATTATTTCACTGTTAACTGGAAATTTTTATAGAATGCAATCACATACGTGGCAGATGTAACTACACAGGAACAGAAATTCAGTACAAAAGCAGTACATTGATAACACTTCATTTATTTTCATCAAGCTCTTTCACATATCTCAAAAAAGGTAAGTGTTTTATTAACAATGTTTTTTGCTTTTTAAATTGTATTGATTGATTGCTCCTGCATGGAATTTTTAGCTTGGTATCATTTTGAAATAGCATTACCTTCTACATGTTAGCAGACAGGAGAAAATTAGTCAGCAGTGAATTTGCCAGTGCTCTCCAAAAACAGCAACGAGTTCACGACTTTTCAGTATATTATTATATACATGGTTGCATTATTAATGGGGTTTCTATTCTTAATTATACACCATTTTTTTACTTCAGTATTATGTAATACCATACTTTTTAATAAGTACTACTGTAATATAAGAAAAAGTTCATGGTATGATGACAAATATAAAGAAATAATCCTCAACTGAGAATTATTAATTAATTATACTATAATAATAACAATAACAAAAATAATAATAATGCTAACATTCACAGCTAGTAGCTAGTTTCTTCCTTCCAGGATCAAATGGATCAGCACCAGCTATAGGTAAGATAGATGGATGATGTATATAACCAAGATGCTCAACTTTCAGATTATTAAGTAGTAAATCCACAGCAAGCTGTCCAACATTACCAACTGCTACAGATGGCTAAAATGAGACAGATAAATATTCAATAACAAATTTTAGAAAAATTCAAAACTTTCTCATTTTTCTTAATTTTTTTAGTTAGAAAAGGTAACATTTAGAAACATATATCAGCTGATTACTGGGTTGGTAATTTGCTATAACAATATCTTCATCTCATGAAATTTAGTAGCAAAAGGACACTACTTGGCTAATACAGATATATTTTTACATACATAGAAGAAAACATAAAATATTTTACAGCATATTACATTATTATAGGTTCTTTTTGAAACATGACAAATGATTTTGTTTTCAACACAGCAAATTATTTAAACAATTAGTGATTCAGATTTAAGAGACGAAATGAACTGTGTTATATAATTCTGCAAACACTTGGCAAAGGAACTCCAGAAGGTAAGCACAAGCTTATTAAAATAAACATTTCAGTGAACTAACAATTTTTAAATATCAAATTAAAAAAAAAAATCTGTTGGCAAAATTTCTTTCTAAGCATAGTTGATTTGGAAGTGTTATTATTGCTTGGACAAATTTATGAGATATGCAAAAATCATGTTAAAACACAAGAATATGAATTAGCATTCCCAAAAATATTTCTATTTTGCATTCTACCAGACAATTTATTGCTTCACTATGCATATTCCAAACGATTCCTTCATTATCTGATGGCACATTTATTTCAGCATGTGGACAATATGGTTGGGGAGGAACACTTTTTTTTTCCTCACTATATCTGGAAAAGTTGCCTACTACCCAGTTAAAAAAAATATGGGGAAAAAAACTCAAATACAATTGTATCATTCATTCATACATCACATTAAGTTTGGAAAAATGGTGAAAATTTGATGACTTCTGCCAATTTTTGTAGTTACTAAACTCACTACTATCAAAACACTATAGGTTCTAATGTGAAGGTTGGGACATGAGAAACATGTACATGCACAATAAAAAATAATTTAAAAAAAAAACTTGTAATTTCAGATTATTTGTTCACACAAAAAGCTCAAAAACATTTTTTTTCCCTGTAATAATTCATAATTTTTGCTACAAACTTTTTACACGGTGATTATAATCACCGAATATTATGTAGAGCCTGTGAGAAGAGCTTTGTGAGTAGTTTGACCACATCAAGTGTCTCCAATCCCCTCTTCATTCAAGTTACTGGCTGATAGCGACATTAAACTGGCTCACTCTTGATTGCCATGTCAGTGCGGCCAGTTCTTTTGTTCAATCAGTCACCATCAGTGACAGCTTGGAGTTCTGTAGAAAAAAATGGGGTTATAATATATTTAAGGGTGTCTCTTGGATTATTGCTAAGTTGTTGTTTTATTTAACCTGAGTAGCTGAATGTTATAGAAGCCCTATTATGACATAATTGTGGTGAACTTGAATGGTGGGAAAATATTTGCTAGATGTCAGTTAGGATATATGTCATGTATTGTGTGCTGTGCATCGTAAAATGGCTGCCAGACACTGTTGGATGTAATTCAACAGAATTATAAGTGTCCTGTTTGTGCAAAGGAAATACATATGGTGGAACACCAAAGGATATTTTTTATTCTTATTTTTGTGAATTTCTGTGGCGACGCCAGTACACAGATTCTAGTTCAGATAATTTTAGAAAGTTTTTGGATGCTGTTAAGGAATTTTGTTTGACTGAAGACACGGAAATTTTTAAATAAGCTAAGTTGATATTTCCTTTGTGTAGTGCTAAGATGAATTTCCTTTTTTTATGTTATTTCATTGTTTGATTTAAAATGTAGTCTATTGAGGTTATATATTTTTTGTTTGGCTCTAGTGTAAAACTGGCTGCTCCTTCGATGTTTTAAGTGAAAATAGATTGATGTGCACATGGACAAAGTCAAGGGAGTGCACAATGGCAAGTTCATGACATTATCTGATTTTTTTTAATAGGTTGATGTGCACATGGATACCGAGTTTGTGAAATCTTGTTATCTTGGCTTTGTATAGCAGCAATTTTAGCACCAAAAATTACACAAAGCCACTACAGATGGTGTTAATGACATTGATATAGTCCAGCCTTTGGAGAGGCACCAATAAAAAACAAATTGGCAAATGATGATTAAACAAAAAATAACAGCACTGGCCAGTGAATGTTTTGGAATCTCTGATTGAGGAACTGCTTCAAGATTATAGTGTAATAGGTGATTCAGACAATTTTCACTTCGTTGACAAAAATAAAAACTGGAAAAACTTGTAACAAAAATGATTTGCAGAATCAATCTATTAAGATACTTTAATCTAAAAACTCAAAACAGATTATGGCAACCGGATTTGGTCAGATAGTTGCAATATTTCTCCTCAACTATTACACTTTGCAAGAGGACATAAAAAAAATCTATTACAGACTAGCACATTGTAGCAATCCAATTTTCAAAGCTTTCCTTGTTGCACCCAAGTTGAAGAATAGTGTGTCAAACTTGTGACTGTAGTTTAAGTTCAAAATATTTTGGGTTTATTTAAATGCTTTTGCAGTGGGTACAGGTTTATTAATTTTTCATTGTTGTTGTGAGCATATGAGCTGTACAAGTGCACCAAATATACATATTCTTAAATGCTGATTTGCTAATATAATAATAATGAAAAATAATTAAAAAGTAAAGTAAATGATTAAGTGAATTCAGCTTTATATAATAATGCCTTATTCAACTTTAAGAAAACTTACATAGTTTTAACTAAACATTCAATTTACCTAATTTCTATAAATACTTAATGAAATTTGGATTATAATTACAAAATTTAAAATTTTTAATTTTATTTAATAATTTTTTAATATAAACAAATAAAACTGTTTCCTAATTTTTAATGATTTTATTTAGATGGCCAGAGAAGAATAAAAGCAATTGTCTGGTTATTAAAACTTGCTTTATAAATGAAAATGGGAGGAAGACCTAAAGAATAATAATTTAAAAGTTACCAACTTTTTTCAGAAGCTCATACATTTTTAAGAAAGCACTTCTATTGATAAAACTGGCTTTCCATTTTCATCAATATAAACAATTGTATTGATAAAAGTGGCTTTCCATTTTCATTAATATAAACAATTGTATTGATAAAAGTTGCTATGAGAATTTGGAAAGCAAGCCAATTAGGATCCGATAGATTGAGGTTCTGATATGTTTCAGCAGGTACACTCATGTTCAAGTAAGCAAGACAAATTATCCAAAGAAGTGTATTTGTCCCACTTTATTGATCCATGTCTTTGGCTGAGTATATTATCTCCCACCCAGGTACAAAAACTAGTAGAGAAAGGTCATGTATTCTAAAGACAAAAGTGGATGTAAGTTTTCCAATATACATTTCACTCGAATTTTGTCAAATGGTGAAAAGTGTCAGTGAGATTGGTTACTATACTTCATTAGGAAAAAATGTAGTTCTCTGTTTCTGTTGTAAAATATTCAATGATACCAATAATCCATTTACCTTTAAAAATACTAAATTAAGTATCCAAGACAGTTTCAACTAAACATTTGAAAATTCATGAAAGAAGCAAATCTCATTTTCAAAATTTACACTTTTGGTCAGATTTATTAGAAAGACTGAAAACTAATCAATGCGTAAATTCCAAAATGCAAAATTTATTAAAAAATTACACTAAACAGTGGTGCAGTATCACTGAAAGAATAATTAATAGAATTCAAATTTTGGATGAACAAAACTTGGCTTTTCGTAATCCTAACAACAAATTATTTGAGAGCAATTATGGAAATTTTTTAAATGAATAGAAATGATAGCAAACTTTGACCCAGTCATGTCCGTAACATATTAATAATTTGAAAACAACAAAAAATACTTAAATAAAGAGCAGTCCGTTCCTTAAAACTTCTACTGGAATCATTGGCGTAGTTTTGACAGGATCTTTCTCAACATTCACAGTTGCCAGAAAAATACATAAATGCCCTCTCCCTTTCCCCAAAATTAATATGATGTATACCATCAGCATTGTGTGCCAGCCATGACTGCTATTCACCCAAAGCAGTTGAACAATGTAATGAAAATAAAACAGGAATTCAGTTCCACTGTTAAAAAAAAAATTGTAATCAAAAACAGAGAGTTGATAATAATAAATTTTATTACTATTTGTTGAAACAAATACTACAAAGAAAATTTTTGCAATGGAACAGGAAAATGCAAGATTTCTGCATAATTCTGCAATTACGAATAAAATTTAGTTGAACTAAAATCAAGCTTTTCCTAAAAGCCACTTATCTGCTTCATGCAGAAATTTACACCAGTGCAAATTTGCTTTTAACAATCCGGATACTTTCAGTGTAAAGAAAATTACGTAGTACTTAAACTTAGAATCAATAATATAGTATGTTATCACACTCACCAAAATTAAAGAATAATCGTCAAAACAATGTGGACCATTACGATCCCAATAAATGAATTCCATCTGATACTGTAGCAAAGGTACAATTTTAATCAGAAAGAATAAATTACAATTTCTAGTAACTAAAATTTAAAATTTTCTGAATTCCACGCACATTCCTCTACATACACAACAGATGTCTTATTTTGCACCCGCTAAGTCTTTCTGCAGTTTCGCTCTGTCACTATTAAAACATTACAGTTATAGTTTTGAAATAGAAATATCTTATATTATTTTTCACCCGCAGAATCATTATAAAAGTTTGAAAACATTAATAAAAGTTTAAAATACAGCACATAGATAAATTATGTAATGGATAGCATAAAATATTCATTTAAAAACGTCTATGGTATATTATTTTTGTAGGGCCGAAAAAATGAAAGGCACAAGTTGGTTTATATTCCTTAAAATGTTCAAAAAGACATGAGAATATGGGTGAAAGCTGAAAATAATATACGTAAAAATTACTTTCAAAGTGGTTTCTAATTTATTTCAGATTAATACGATGGCCATTTTGCTCTTCCGGGATTAAATTAAAACTGACCATTTAGTAGGCGTTACGTAATGTATGGTTGTTCCGTGGACAGCCTGATTCAATGTTGAGTGTTAAGTGGTCTTAATCGTTAATTTTTGTTATTGTTTATCGACATGGTATAATTTGAACGTATTTGTAGCAGCACAAAGCACTGATGTTTACAAAATGCCAGTGGATTTTCGGGATTGCTTTTGGGTAAGGGAAAAATACATAGAATTTTAAATATTTATTATTTATATGAGAAGAGCTTGTACTGAATTCTGTTTGTTGTGTCAGCTGCATTTAAAACTATGATTTGGCTCTTAAATTTAACAAAACGAAGATCGTTATTATGTTTATTCTTTTTGTATTTTATGCTTATAAGATACGTTTCTAAGAATGAGAGTGTGATGAAATATTTAAAATTAATTTATTTAATGAATAAAATTACGCGCCTGATTTCGGCGCTTAATTGGGAGCGTAAACCACCCACAAATTATGTCTCGATTTAAATTAAATAAGGCGTGTAGTATTCGCGTTAAACTTTCCTTTTCCTTGACTTTATGTAACATAATGATATTTAGGTATTCTTTTCTTCCTTCCTTCCTTTCTTCTTTGTAAATCCTGTAAAGCAGAAAATTTTAAAAGGATCTGGGATCTTGCGATCTATAATAATTCAGACATATTTATTAGTGCAAAGATAATCATTCGATGTCTTACGGATTCATGCGCTTTTCATATTTTGCTTTGCAGTTTATGAATTGTATGAGATACATTTTATATGAAATTATTTTAAGCAAATGAAAAATGTCAGAAATTCGCGGTAAGTTTTCTTAATATGACATAAGGTGCTGAATTTTAATGTGTAGTATAATATTTTGAGCTGAGAAACGATTTTTTATTTCTCTTGATTTTATTTATTCTTAATGTCATATATAGCACATATTTATTTATAATATATAGATGAACAACTTATTTTAGATAATGACTGTAGAGCATCTTTGTATTTTTGACAAATAAAATGATTCTTTCTGTTACAAGTTAATACATTCATTAGATAAAAAATTTTAAAATTTGCGATTTTTTTAAAGTTGCTTATGATACTTTTCCTAAGCATTTTAATATATATATATATAACCAGTCTGTTAATGAATTGTGCAGTGGGATGAATAAAATGTTGCAATTTTCCTGATGTGCTGAATTTTTACTTTCACAAAGAGTATATATTAGAAAATTTTAACAGTGATATATCTTTTAGAATTATCTACTGTTTTCATCTAATATATTTTTCAAACCAGATATGTGCGATAAATTATTTTGGAATTTAGCTGATAGAAGCTTTCATTTTCAATGTACAGCTTGAAAATAGTTGATTTATGTTCATTTATGCAGTGCAGTTATTGTTAATAATACCCATAGAAATTGGATTTTATTTGTAGTATCAAAAATTTTTCTAGTATATCTGATAGCATAGTGTATTTTGCATTATTCATATTACTCATTTCATAGCTGTTAACTCAGTTGGTTTAACTGGAAGACTCACAGTTTTCATCGTATTTCCCAGTCTCCTGATACGTCGCTGAATCTTCTAGACTTTTTTAACCTTAACTAAGGAAAATCACTAAAAATATTTCCAGCAAAAAATAAAGATTGCTATTATGTTCATTCTTTTTGTATTTTGTGCTTATAAAGTATGTTTTATAAGAATGAGAGTGTGATGAAATATTAAAAATTAATTCATTTAATGAATGAAATTACGTGCCTGATTTCAATGCTATAATTGGGAGCATAAACCTGCCAAAAATACAAAGATGTTCTACAGTCATTATCTGCAATAAGTTGTTCATATATTATAAATAAATATGTGCTATATATGACATTAAGAATAAATCAAATTCAAGAGCAATAGAAAATTATTTCCCACCTCAAAATATTATACTACATATTAAAATTGAACAAGTTAGCCATATTAAGCAAACTTACTGTGGATTCCTGGTATTTTTCACTTGCTTAAAATAATTTCATATGAAATGTATATTATATAAATCATAAATTGCAAAGCAAAACATGAAAAGCACATGAATCTGTAAGACATTGAGTGACTATCTTTTGCACTAATAAATATGTTTTAATTATTATAGTTTGCAAGATCTCAAATCCTTTTAAAATTTCCTACTCTATAGGATTTACAAAGAAGAAAAGGAAGTAAGGAAGGAAGAAAAGGATATCTAAAGGTTATTATGTTGCATAAATTCATGGAAAAAGGAATGCTAACACGAATACTACACATTTTATGTAATTTAGATTGAGAATTTTTTGAATTAGTGGAATTTAAATTGCTCAGATTTCATTCTCTAGCCCTAAGTATTTTTAGTGTAATTTTTTTATTAAATTTAGTGTGATTTAAATTGTCTTGTATTATTATATATGTCGGTTATTATAGAACTTTTTATGAAAATTTAAGCAATGCTTAATCAGCTAGTATCGGGTTTTAACACAAGTTTCTGGCCACCACAAATATTGTCGGCGAATTTTGCGCTGCCATGTTTAATCGTATTTTCTCAAACGATTTTTGGCATTTTAAAGAAAGAGACTTGCTTTAGAACATTGTGTTGTGAAATCTGTAAAAAAATATCATTATCATTTAAGTGCAAAGTGTCTGAAATGGAACAATCACGCTAGCAGATATAACACTGCGAAGGTTTGGTATCGAAAGTTTGAAAACAAAGGACTATGACATTCAAGCAATAGAGCACTCTGGTCAGCCTCCTGATGTTGATAAGGCCTGCCTACGATAACTTGTGGAAGAAGATGAGTATACATCCAATCAAGAGCTTGCAATGGAGTTAGATGTTAGTGCCATGTCCATTAGTCGTGCTGTGGATCGCGTAAACTTGACTTACAAATTCAATGACTGGGTGCCGCATGAGCTGACTCAAGCAGATACAGATAGACGTGTTCGAGCCTGCACTAATCTGTTCGAAAATCAATGCAAGGGCAAAATTCTGGACTGGATGATCACTTGTGATAAAAAGTGGATTTAAATTAACAACATACCTCAAAAAGGGGTTTGGTCTGTGCCTGGTGAGCCCGTCGGCAGCGTCGCAACATGCAATTTGACTAACAAGAAGATCATGCTTTGTATCTGGTGGGATTGAATTATCCACAAAGAGTATTTGGAAAAAGGTAAATCCCTCGGCAGTAAGATGTACTGCAAGATGCTAGTCTGTGTTAATGCTACAATAAAGGGAAAATGTCAAACTGAGTTCCAGCACAAAAGGAGAATGTTTCACCAAGATAATGCAAGACCACGTGCCTGCATTCACTGTCTGGACTCTGTACGGTCACAAATGGAACCTTTTGCCACACCTACCGTATAGCCCCGATATCGCTCCTTCGTCCTTTTTTCACACGTGCAGCTACATCTTGCTAGTACTTATCTTCTATTCTACACAGGGCATCTGAAATGAGGTTTTTGAATGCCGGCCGCCAAGTTTCTGGGGCGAAGGCTTTGAAAACTACCAAAATGTTGGCAGAAATCATATATTTGGTTGGTCATTACTACCTGCACTAAAGGTACTGCTTTCATTTTTTTTCCTTACTTTTTTAAGAACATTTTTGGTGAGAAACTTTCTTTACAACCATATATTTGCATTTAGTATTTTTTCCACATTAGTATGTATGGCACATTATTATGTGTATCAAGTTTATCTCCACAGTTGTATGCACATTTATTATTATTTATTTTATTTTTGGTATATTTAACTGAATTTTGATAAATAAAAGCCTTTCATCTCTATTCAGGATTTTCTTTTATATAAAAATGTAAAATAGTAAAATGAAATTAGAAAAATAATATAAAATTAACGCTTACGTACAAAAATTAATAATGAGGTGGAGAAAGTGGGGTAAAAGTATGTGTCAGGGTAGGGTTGTGTGCTTTGGCGAAAATAGGTGATTTTTTGACACCATTCCTGTTTATATCCAGCACCCTACTCAGTAAAATGGCATCCAAAACATAATTAAAACAAAAAATGTATAATCTCAGTAAGCTGCATTTTAAATCAAACAAGGAAATAACATAAGACTGGAAATACAATCTGTAATCTAAGCAATACAAAAAGCAAATATCAATTTACCTTAGTTAAAAATTTCTGTTTCTTCAGTATGTGAGATGCACAGAATTCATTACAGCATCCAAAAACTATTTAAAATTATCTAAACTAAAATCTGTATATTGCCATCGCCACATCAGTTCACAAAAGTAAAAATGAAAAATATTCTCTGTATTGCTGGACTGTTTATGACATTTCTTTCAAAAATCCCTTTTTATTACACCCTACATACCTTCCATAGTGGTGATATGAGCTCTGGTTTCCAAATCTGTAAATTTCACTGCATAATTTACCGAGAGGTCAACGAAGCCATTTAAATCTTCATTTACTCACCAGTCGATCAATGCTTCCTTTCTCGGTTGTTCTAAAGTGTACAGAAACTTCAGGTTAATCTTACCACCAGCAGGCATTTTACGGTGTAAAGCACAAAATAAGCAACGTACATCCTAATCAACATCCAGCACATAAATAAGCCCTTAACAAATATTTTTCCATCAGTCAAATTCACCATAGTTATGCAACCAATCATGGCATAATAGGGTTTCCATAGCATTCAACTACTCAGGTTACCATAAATGAAACAACTTTATGACAATCTAAGGAGTACCTTAAAATATAGACCAACTGAAATTAGCATAAAAGGAGAACTAGGCAGTAGAATGGACCAATTGACTAGTCTGAAAATAGTCTTGAGTTCGGTACAGTAGGACGTGTACATATATGGATATGACGTAGGAAGCCTATATATGGGTGACCTACATTCAGCAATTTGGTGAAAGCTTTTGAATGTGGTACAGTAATTTCAATGATCAAATTGCTACTGCTGTGTGCTATTGTAATAGACACCATATTCCTTATCTTATACTTCAAGCAGTTACACATCCTGCTCAAATCTGCATATAAGTTGGATTTGGTTTGTGTGATTATGGCAAAGCCTCAAGAGCTATCTGCGTAAAGAGAGGGAGGACTTTCTAAGGGAAATTGGCTCGTATACACATTATATGTGGGAAAAACCACGAAAGTCCGTTCACAGGATTCAAACTTTGGACCGAAGTACCAATGTTCAGCGGCTACTGCTTGGCTGTTGGTTGGTCCTCCCATATTAGGTGGGAGACAGGCCAAAAAGCCACCAATATGTGACGTAGGTTTCTCATTTTCTGCCGCCAATCCCACACTTACTCCCAACAGATTTTTAGGTTTCACTAAACCTAACTAAATGACTGGGCCTACAGGTTACCACTTGCAGTTCTTGATGCCATGGAGGGACATGGCTGTACTTTTAAGCCTGACGCTTTAACTAGTTAACAACAATGCCCCCCCCCCAAGTACTCTGCAGGCTTCCAACACCCCGTGATCCAATCATATTAAACGATCTTCCCTCAGGATTCTAAACTGCCAGACTCATGTTATTGTTTCCCCCTGAGTGCTACTGCCACAGTAAAATACTCAGTGTATGCACCCCAGGTTTTAAACTGTGTGATATGGCTAATAGACAATCTCAGACATATCATCTGGATAACTTTAACCAAAGTAGCATCAATGGGAAGTTGAAAGAAGGTTGAAGTGTGTGGCAGAGGAGTTCGGTATAGGTTACAGCAGTGTTATGTGAACCCGGAAAGCATTTCAAATGGAAGGAACACCAGTCCAAATGCTCAGCAGTGGTCATCCACTAGCAACAATGGTGGCAGACAATGAGTATATTGTCCTGCAGGTCAGAAGAGACAGCAGAAGAAATTGCAAGCCACATGCACCAAACTACTGGATATCTGATATCATGTTTTACTGTGGCCAGGTGGCTGCACGGATGTGACCTACATGCTTGATGAACAGTATGTTGTGCATCATTAATGCCTACTTAGTGGAGATGCCAGTTCCCGTAGTTCTGGCAACGCAAAAATTTGATACAACAGGGGAAATGGGGTCAAGTGGTCTATACAGATAAGAGTCAATTTAGTTTAATGAGTCATTGAAGACATTTACACATCTGGAGAGAGAAGGGAACATGCAATTGCCATTCCAACATCATCAAAATGGGCCGTTTTGGAGATTCCAGAGTTTTTGTTTTGGGTGTTATGAAGCTTGATTGCAGTGCCGACCTTCACATTATCCAACGAGGTTCAGTCTCTGGTGTCTGCTACTGTAGCAAGGTTCTCTTATGTTATGCGAATTTGTTTAGATGTACCGTGGGTCTGAACTTCCTCTTCATGGATGTCAACACTACACTGCATTGTAGTAGCTCTTAAAGAGTAAAGATACTCAATGCATGGATTGGTCTGCAGTGGATGTACACTGCAAAAAAAAAAGAAGGGGGGAACAGTTCTATATCTTCTGTTCTACTGGGCCAGTTGACGAAATTCAAATTGTGTTTTTCATGTCTTGAAAGCGTGACATTGCATATATATTAGATTTATATATAACATCATTCTAACATAGGTATTTTGACATAAAATCGGAATTTTCTGAAATGTCATGCCAATTTTTTTTCCATATTTCAATTCTACGACTCAAATTATTGCTAAATATTTAATTTTGTAAAATTTGGTGCAAAATTTATGGAGAAATTCAAAAATTTATCTTGGCATATATTTTTCAGTTTTCGTCAAGTATAATTTACTTGGCAAACTTCTTAAATTATAGCAACCTGCTTTCCTTTTCTTTTTTTCATTGCAGACAAGTGAGCACGTGTGATATTTTCTCGCGAGACAATTTGCAGCATCTGACCAGCTTCTAGCAACAATTCCATAGCTAAAATTGGTACTACTAGAGAAATGGCCCTGATGCCTCAATGGCTCCTTGAGAACCTTGCCATAATTCTTGCATTACAGTCAAGAGTGATCATGTCCCCTACTAAAAATGGGATTTTTCGTGCCAAGTGCCATATAGACATTTCTGTCTTTTCTCCCATTGTGCTTGAGCTACTTTTTCATATTCTTCTTGCTTGAATGTTTTTGGTTACTTGTCCCATATTTTCATATTTTGGAGATCTTAGTTAGATTTTGGAGATTAAGTCAATTTGTTACAAATGTGCTGCTCTGTCGGTAAGATTTGCATTGATGTAGAAAACTTCTGCACGTCACATTTGAAAAACCATCTCATGCTTAAATTTTACACATCAGTGTAGAAATCTAATTAAACATCAATGTATATTACATCAGAATGATATAAATAGTTCAACAACTTGAATCATGCATTGTAGAATGAATTTAAGTTGATTTGGAGTTCTTTTGAAGTTGCATTGCTGCACAATATGAAAAACTTTCCCTAAACTACTGGTTTTTCATACATCAAGATTGTCAACTTTGCTGTTATTGTCAACTTTGCTGTTAAGTGATTAAGCCTGAGATCATTTGTACCTGCAGCCTAAGTTTAATTTCTGGTAATGAAACATGAATAAGAATTACCTTCACATTAGAATGTTCTTTGTAAAGGCAATCTTTTTAAGATAAAATAATTTATAAGTGTTTTGCTATAATAAATTATTTAAAAACTAGTTTCTGTTTTATTTCTTAGTGAACAGTAGCATAAATATGTAAATTATTCATTGAAATAAATTTAAAGACAGCATAAGGTAATAATTGTAAAACACATTTTTAAAAAGTAAAAGGAAAGGTTATTATGCGTAGGAGAAATCAAGTCTATTTTTATGTACTGAGTATTTGATTAAGGAATTATTTGTTAAGATACACATGGGATCTTAGGAATCCTAAATATTTAAAATGGTACATTTCTGTTTTAATTTTCTTTGTAGTGAAATGTCATGTTTTAAATACATGTGTGTATTTTCACTTTCCATTGCCATTTGTTAGCAATGTTAATTTATTTTCTGTGATTTATTTGAGTATAAAAGTAATTTGCGATAACCAGTAATTTAATTTTTCCTTGTTAATATTTATGGAAAAACATTTTTTATTAAATTATTTAAAAAATCTTTTAAATCTATTCAGTTTTGTTTCCGTCATAAGAAGAATTTGCTGCTTTTACAGTATATTCAAATTCACAATTGTTGAATTTGATATAACATGGAAATGTTGAAAATACGGGGTTTGTCAGGGAAGTATTTTTTTCCTGCAAAACATGGTGAAGGAGGAGGCTGTTTGGGTTGTGGGGATCTTAGCCACCAGTTGCCTCTAAGCCTTTGCAGAGTGTAGATCGAGTTTAAGGTGAACCCCTTTCAGGATGTCTTGTTATCTTCACAATGAATTGTTTGTTCAGCAGCGTTATGCAGTGAAGTTTTGCATCAAACATTGTAAAACCACGAGTGAGACCATGACATGATCAAGACTACTTATGGGAGTGATGCCATGGGCACAAATGAGTTTTAAGTGTCACAAATTGTTTCAGGAGGGGAGAAAGCGAGTTGAAGATGAGCAACAGTCAGAACATCCTTCAAGAGGAAAAAGTGACAAAAACATGTTGAAAATGTAAAATCTTTTCTACTGTGACTACCTCAGACTCAGAAAATGAGTCGCCCGCGTCCATCCAACAATCGCTGGATCATGTTGTTGTAATCAACAATGCGTCGAGCCACGCTGCCTTGGCTGTCATAGACTTCCTGACCAAACATGGCATCATACAGCTTCCCCAGCCACTCTACAACTCAGGTGTTTCTCTTTCAGACTTCTTCCTTCGAATGAAAAGGGTCATGAAAGGACACCACTACGCCTCAGTCCAACTTATTCAAGAGGCTTTAATGAGGAAGCTGAAGAGCATTCCATTTTTTACATCCCATGGAGCCTGCAGTAAATGGCAGAGTCACTGGAAACACTGTGTTGATGCAGAAGGGGCATATTTTGAAAACTATTGAGTCAATTTGTTGCAATTCTGAGTAAATTTTTTTTTTTAAAAATCGAGTCCTATTACTTTATGGGCAAACCCTGTGTTTTCCTATTCATAGTTGGTGTTTCTATAGCAGCTGTTTTTCTTAGGTCCTGGAAGATAGGAAATAATGTTGTGCATATTAGTTTGGATAATTTGCTTAAATTTATTTCTTAACCCTTGTGTGACAATTTCCCCCCCTCACCCCATGAAAGCTGCTAAATTATCTGTAATTTTACTACTGTCAAGTCTTCATCATGTTTATTAATTGTACTATGATTGTTGTGATTCACATTAACTACCAGGTGATGAATCATCATAGTTTATATTTTCAGTAAGAAAAAAATTCAAGAGCATTTTTTATATGTGTGTGTGATAGCCAATAAAAGTTAGAAATAAATAAATAAATAAAAATACACTGTAAAACAATTTCCCAACCAATCCTAAAAGAAGCCTTATTTTCACATTGAACAAACACCAGTTGAGACAGGCTAATATTTTTGTTCCCTTGGCTTAAAAAACTGATTGACCTACGGATGCCCAATGTTCTAGAAAATCTAACTAAATACTCTTGCAGTGTGACTAATAGTAGAAAGTGTCAAATGAGACACAAATTCTTGACCAACCCAAATAAAAGAAATGAATTATTTTGTACACATTATGCATAAATTGCACTGAGTTATGTTCTGCTGTATTCAGATAATAGAAATAATTCAAGAAACAATTAAAAGCTGATTGGATTGATTGATTTTAATAAAGGCAAGGCACACAATATCTCTCTAGCAGTGTTGTATAAAATATACTAAAGAACCAAAACAATATGACCACCTACTCAATAATGCATTGTGCAACCCTTGGCCAGCAAAATAGCTGCAAATTGTTTTGGCATGAATGCCACAAGTTCTTGGTAGATGGCTGGAGACAGGTTGTACCAAATGTCTAAGCAGCAGTGACATAAAGTCGAGATATCCTGATGTGGTGGTTGAGCTCTGAGCTGTTACTCCATGGCATCCCAAATGTGCTCTATCGGGTTAAGATCCAGCAAGTTAGGTGGTCAGGCCATCAATTGGAATTCATCATTATGCTCTTCAAACCACTCCAATACAGTTTGGTCCTCTGATTGGGGCATTGTCGTTCCGGAAGTTTCCATTTCTAATTGGGAAGACAGATGCCATGAAAGGGTGCAACTGATCAGCAGTTACGTTCAGATAGTCTGCAGCTTTCATGGTCTGTTCTACCCCAACTTAGGGTCCCAAAGCCACCCATTAGAACATCTCCCACAGAATACGCTACCACTAGCCTGTGCATGACCTGCTCTACAGGAGGGGAGCAACTGTTCGCCTGAAAGACTGCGTACACTGACACGCCCATCAACATCATGAATGAGAAATCATGGTTCATCCAGCCAGGGAATTGTCTTCCACTTATCCATGTTCCAATCTCGATGTTCATGGTCTCACTGTAGGTGTAGTTGACGATGACGCTTGGTCAACAGAGGCATACAAGTGGAATGTCTGCTGCAGTCCCATATCCAACAGTGTCTGCTGAACTGTGTGTTCTGAAACACTTGCATTTTAATCTGCATTGTATTGGGCTCTCAGCTGAGCCACTATCTAGCACCGATTTTGCTGTACCAAGTGGAACAGTCTCTGATGTCCTTCTCTGGTGATGTATGGACGACAAACAGCTTGGCCTCTACTGCTGGTTTCACTGTCATTTATCTGCTTTGCATAAATACTAACAACAGCAGATCTTGAACAACCTATGACATACAGTTTCAGAGATACTCATTCCGAATCTTTGAGCTATTACAATCTGCTATCTATCAAATTCACTTTGATCAGCATCCTTTCTCATCACTCGCAAAAGTAAATGCCAAAATAATTGCTTATCTTCTCCAGCAGCAGTTAAATACCATTCCTACTTAATCACGTGCCCACTATGTCATCCGAACGAGTTCATTGAAAAATGTGGGAATAGTCATAATGTTTTATCAGTGTATAGACTATAGGGAAAAAAAAATGATAAATGTAATGCATTAATTTCATAAAATGTAAAATATGCATTTAACAAGTAAATGAAAATTAGTATGTTTATTAAACTGTTTTATTTTTTTTTAATTTGTGAGTTAGTACTTTATGCTACATTTCAGCGTGATGGATTTTCCTTATATGGAAAAGTTAATAAAATTTTCTGCAATATCTAATAAAAAACTGTTAAGATCCCTTTTATGTCATTTGTAATTTTACAATATAGCATTCACATTAAAAAGCTGTATGCATTCATCATATACATGAAAATATTTTGGTATTTTCTGATTATTCACAGCCCCATTGAAAGGTTGGGAACACATTAGTGCCTTTGGAGAGAAATGTTTATTTGGGTATCTTTACATATATTTCAATGGTAACATCTAGTGCTAAATATAGACACCTTTTTTAAGAAATCCTTTTTTTTTTTTTTTTTTTCACTGCA
>KK118464.1:303991-323607 GCA_000611955.2 Stegodyphus mimosarum
AAAAAAAAAAAAAAAAAAAAAAAAAACCGGAGAAGTGAACAACCAAACATTACATACCAGTCTCAGTCATGATTGCTCAGTAACAGTGGAAGTTTCAATGTACTCTCCAGTGTAATGAAAATAAAAGGCATTTGCCATGACAGTTCATTACAGCAACCAAAAAAAAAATGTATTTAATGCAAAAAGAAATTCTAATTAGAGAAATGACCATTGAATTTTTAAAAATGTAAATCTACATGTTCTTAACTTGGGTGCTACAAGCATACCTGAATTATCACATAAATACCTTTTGGTGATTATCAAGGTCTGCTACATAAATTCTTTTTGGCAACATGATATGTTGCCTCATCAGTTCATTTTCATGGTTTTTAGGGGGGGGGAACCAACATTGTCTTATTTGGCTGCTGTGAGATAAGATTACCAAACTTCTGGATAATTTTCAGCTTGTTTGAGTCATTCATTCCAGGAGAAATTTGACATTCAACAATGAGTTACAGAAATATCTAGAAAAGATCTAGGCTAGTAGATTTAACAAGGCTGTGCAAAAAAATTGTTTATGTAATGATTGCGAGTGGGGCGAGATGAGAATGATCACCTTCTAGGAGGTAAATGATGTTGTTGATGTGGTAGAAGTTGAAGGTTCTGTGGATGAGGAAGTGAAAAATGATAGAAAAGTTATGATGGTGACACTTAATGTGTATTTTACTTTGCTCCTTTACGTCAAGTATTGAATCATTGAATTCTTTGTAAAGTTTTATGAGATGCATGTTAGTTGATTATTTTTAGTAGTGTATTACAAGATGATCACTTCAAATTCTGTAAAGCTTGTCATTATCTATTCAGTTTACATTATTTGGAGTTTGCAGGTTTAAATTATGCAAGGATTTTATTAATTTTAGGACATGAATGGAGAATAATGAAATTGAAAGGAAGACTTGATATTTATTAAAAACAAGAATTAAAACATTGCTATAGCTTTTTTTTTTTTTTATTTTTTGTTACAGGGTGAAGGAAATAATGGATTTGATGTACTCTACCGTAACATGAAAAATGGTTATGTTGTAACAAAGGATTTAGCTGAATTTTTTAAGGAAAGGTAAGGTGAAAAGTATTTGTAAAATTTTACATCTGCTTTCTAAAAAGTTATTAGAAATTATAAATTTTTTTAAATGCAATTTCTTAGGAACTAATTGTAATTTCTTTTTAGGTCAGTCATAGAAGAAACAAATTCTAAGCTTTTAACAAAGTTGGCAAAACATGCTAGCAACTGCTGTATCCAAGGGTATGTATGAGGAAACTACATTTTTTAATAAAATATTTTATAATTATTATAATTCATAGTTTTATGAGCTGTTGGCATAGGCATGATTTTTATAGATATATATAATAATTTTTAGTTGTAATTATTTTGTTTTTCTCCCATTTTATAATATGATATATAAATATGTGCTTTTTGAAAGGAGTGTTAATAATCAATTCTAAATTATGTACAAATAAAATATGTTTACTATGGGAAATGTTTCTCATTTCAAATGAAAATAAGTTTCTCATAAGTAAACAAGCAATAATAAATAAGTAACTATCAAATGTCACAAATTGCTTCACCTCTGGCCCATTTTCATAAAGAACTGCCATCATTTCTGAAACCAACTGTCATGTCAAATCTACCCATGTTCTTTTTTCTGTGATTTTCTTTTTTAAATATATCATGTTTGATATTTTCAGGAATTTGTCATACATGAAAATCAATTATATGGAAAAACAACATAAAATATTCTCACATGCATGTTAAAAGGGATACAGAAACTCATTAAATGCTGGTATGACAAAGGTTTAGATGGCAAATATTATATATACCCATGTACAAGTCGAAAATTTTAAGAAAAAAATTGAACTTCAAAGTAGGGGTCGACTTACATGCGGAACCTAAAAAAAGGATCTGCAACATGTCGGCGAACTTAATTATTAAATATAACATACATACAGAAAAAATACAAAATTCTTTATTTATTCTTCCTTTTTTTATTTATTGCTTTTTTTTTTTTTTTTTCTTTTTTTTTTTTTTTTTTTTTTTTTTTTTTCATTTCATCATCTGGCATCACAGACGAGTTCAATTGTACAATATCTGTGAGGTGCTCTTTAGTTCATATAATCGTATTGAATCAGTATTTGTAACCATATATATCAAATGGATCATTGATTTCATCTTATTTATTTTGATTGTATATATGCTTTTTTTACTTTTCCTGCTTTTTATTATATCTGATTTATCGGAATCTACAAAAAATGGCTCTTTCCAGAGCTACACACTCCCTACAATGAGGTGTGTAAAACAAAAGAGAATGTCTTAATAGTGTGAAATGAGAATTGAAGGATTTGAATAAAATTCTTTGAAAATTTTGTATATATTTTTAAGCATCAGCTTTTAGGTACTATAGATGTTGATATTCATTAAGTAGACAATGTTTTTAAAACACAAGAGGCATATTCTGTATGCCCATAAGAGATTAATCTGCAAAGTTAAATTTGATGATAAGGAAAAGTTTTGAAGTTATCTGTAACTCTGTCATAAATTTTCCTGTTTATTTTTCCAGAAGTGTGATGGTGATGAAGATTGTCTCTCATATTTATTCAAAAAGCAGAAATTTAGCTAGCCTCTGCTCATGTGAACTGGCTGCTGCATGCTATGAATGCTATAGTTACATTAAATATAACATCTATTTTTTTTCATTAATTAATGTATGCAATGAAAACTTTGCACATGCATGCAAGTGACAAAGACGAAGATTTTAAATAGTTTTAAGATTTCTCTTTGCTACATATGCTAAAAGTATATGCAATAGATATTTTTTAAGTTGATATTATTATTTTTTGTATATCTTATCTGGATGCTGTATGTGTTCAATGGTATTCCTTTTTATAATGCCTGATTAATTAAATTTAATATCCTACTCTGAAATTATGTTTTCCTGGCAAATAAATTTGAAAGCAATTGGAAATTTTTAGCATTATAACATTTTATTAACTGAAGTTTTCACTTCTGCAGTTGTAGTACAGGTGTCTTCATTAGGCTACTGTTAATGATGGCTGATTTCTTTCATATTAAGTCATAATTTTGAATACTAATTATTTTTCATAACTATCAGAAGTAATCCATGTGCTAGCATCTCTAAATTATCTCCTTGTAAACATATTTATTTGCAGTAGTTGTAGTATTGATGTAATTTGTTTCAGCTAAAGATATTAAAATGGTAAAAGTTTTCATGATCGAAAATAAGTTCTTCATATTCAGTTGAAAATTAGTGTTAAAAATGAGAAATAATTATGCTTTTATTTTAAATTTAACTGCATCTTTTATGCATTGTACACTGTTATTGTCTCTTGGAATAGTTTAAATATTTTAGTTTAATACCAGTTTTTCATAATTTGTATTGGGTCTTCCAGAAAGTTCTGCAGGCTTTTGATGATAAATATAAATGAGGCAGTGCAAAAATATAAAATTACATTGAATCACATAAGCACTGTTTTACTGTATGACTTTTTGCTGTCTCTCCAACAGCTGAAAAATTTCTTTTTAAAAAAGTCATCTAAGTTTATGCCTAAAGAAGTTACCAAGATGTTGTTTGATAGTCTGCAAAGAAGTGAGCAGTTTTGAACTGACCTGAAGAACTGAAAATCCAAAATGACAAAATCTGGTAAATATGGAGGATAACATGAAAAATCCTAGCCTACCACTAAATTTTTGCCTGACATTCATCAATATATATGACTGAGCATTCTCACATTGCAAGATAGTATCTTGACCATTGGTTGATTTTGGATATTTTGTTTCAGTGTCTGCTTTTAAAAATGCCATTTGGGAACAATATTTTTCTCAATTTATTGCCTTATTTGGTGGCAACAACCCGTAGTATACACTTCCTTTATATTTTCAACATGTGCAAAGGATTACTTTTTAGGGATGCAGCCTTTTGTTGTCATAAGGCTTTGTGGTTCAAGGCATAAAAACGCTAAGCCCATTCATACCTGTTTAACAGGGTTTAAGCCATGGCCAATCAGGAAGAGGGAAGTTGTACATATGTAAATGTGTAGCTGACTCAGCAAAATTATCAGTCGATGTTTGATTCACTGTGATAGGTTATTCTTTTGAATGCCAGCCAAATACATGGAGAATAGGGCTCAGCACTGAACCCTGAGGTACTCCGTGACTCATCTTAAAGCTATTTGACATAGTAGTATTATGCTTCACTCTGAACAGTCTGTCTCTCAAATCATATATCCAAGATAAAGCCTTTTCATTAATACTCTAAAAGTCTTTGCCTTCCATCGGTGCCAAGGTGACTAAGCATCTGGCCGTGGATGCCTTCAAGTCCAGGGGATTTGGTTAGGTCAAGATCTTTTACTGCCATCTCCAGCTCATGCATAGAGATTTTACCAAATAAAGTGTTGCCCGATACTGAACTGTGTCTGTCATGGGCAAGATTTCTAGACTTTCTCTTGATCGTCTTGTCTTCAGCAGTAAAAGTTAATTTACTTAACCTCTGATAGGAGGCTCCAAGTAAGCAAACTGCGAATTTTTTTCCCCTGAAAATGTTTTCGTCCTGATCCAGAATTGTATTAAATTTCTCTGTCTGCTGTTGGTCTTTACTTATATTTTTGACTAATTTCCATAGTTTTGAGTTGGGAGATATGACATTGAGTCTCTTGCGTAGGTCCAACCAATTTCTTCTCTTAGGCAGAGCATAAGTCCGCTTTATTTCTGCATTGATTTCGTTCGGTACAGTTCTAATCTGGTGAGTATTGGCATTGTGCATAACTTTATGCAGATTTTCTCTTTTCTATATCAAGGATAGTAAAAGAGGAGAATTATAAGAAAAGAGAGGAATGTATTGCTTTATATATCCCCTACTAATAGTCTTTTTTGCTGCATCAAAGAACAGGGTCTTAAAAGATCTCCAGTTTGACTCAAGATCAGAATCAATCTTTCTGTCCATTAGAGAATCGAAAGTATGCCAGTCTGCAACAGGTCATTTTTACACCAACTTGGAATAAAATTCATTAGAAACTTAGGTAAAATCTTGAAACAGTGTTTTTGACAGAAGAAGTATGGTTGCTTATCAATGAGGCTCGGCTTATACCCTCTTATGGTTTTAAAACCATCGCGTGAAAAAAGCTTAAAGGAAGTTGTATTGCATGACCCATCACTTACATCCACTCTTTTTCTCCAGTAATGAACCATTTTTAATTTTTCTCAGCAAAGAAACATGCTGAAACTCAAGCAAGCATATTCTGCTCTGTTGAGGTATTGGGTACCCATACATCGTAGTGGTTTACACACCTAGTCTTCTTTACATGGTCATGTATTGTATTTTTTTGGGAGGGAGGTATTTGGTTTGCCTTATATTTCTGAACTGTATAGCATGGATTTTCAATGATAATGCTTTTTAATAGGTCTTTGTTTACAGAGGATGGACATCCAGACCGGGCTTAATCTTCGAGACTGAAATTTTCTTGCTTAAGCTTCTCAAACAGCCATCGAACTGTCCCATCAAAAAGGGCATTTTGACCACATACAGCACAAATTTTATGAGCAATCTATATAGCATTTTTCCCTTTTTTAAAATAAAAGAGTGTTATATGATGAAAATGAACTTTTGGGTTTTCCATTCTTGGCATTGAATTGAAATAAAAATTGTGCCACAACTCATGCTAGAATTATGCAACATGAGCAGAAAAGAGCACATTTAAATATCTGCCTCAGTCACTCTTAATCAGCATTACCAAATTAATTAGAAAATATGGTTTGATTTGAAAAATCACAGAACTTTTCAGCTGACCCAATATTAATTAGTGAAATATAGAACTTCTGTCATAATGAATGTCATTGTGAAATCTTCCCTCCCCACCTTTTATGAGAGATTTATTAAAAACGTGCTGTGAATAGGTAAACTTCAAGTTTTCATTGTCTTTTAAATTCTTAAAATTGCCATTATTCCAACATTTTACATGAAGTTATGTGAATTATCATTTTAAATTATCTCTTCAGATTTAAATTTATTGTAAAATGCTATACTCATTTTGCTCTGTTTTCTCCTTTTTTCTATAATTAAAAAAAAAAAAAAATTTTTTTTTTTTCCCTTTCCGCATAGGAGTTTTGCTCCATTATGGCTAATTTTAAAGACTTCCACTGAAAAATTAGCAACATTACATATGCAAATGGTTCAGAGATTCCAAGAGCTTATTAAAGATGTTATAAAATATTCAGAGGATCAGCACAAAAGGCATAAGTTGGTAAGAATTTTTTATAAAGAGTGAAATTGTTAATTTGAATCTCGCTTAAGAAACGGTTATTAAAATAGTTTCATATTTTATTCATTTTAGTAATTAGTATGCCACTTTAGCATTTAATTTGTTATGATTTAGAATAATAGAGATTTAACAAGCAGACTTGTAATCAAGACTGAACTGAATTATACTCAAAATTAAGTTTAAAATTTTTGTTGAAAATTATCCACGTATTATCAAATGGATATTTATCTTAGCTGTTATAAATATTTAAAATTTGAGCTGGACGTGTATTAAAATAAATTTATTATGTATTCCATATTAAATAAACCACTGAAGTATGAGAAATTGCCTATTCATGATTCTCATATCAAAGGTAAGTTTAGCTTTTAAGTTTCATTTTAGTTTTTCTCACTTCAGGCTTTCTGAAGTTAGTGGTAAAACTCATGTGACTTCAAACTTAATATCAAAAATTGTACAATGTCAGTACCTTTTCTTTTTGTTTTCTTCCCTTCACTTTAGTTGATAGGATGAGGAAAAGTTTAGAAACTCAAAAGAAAGATGCTGTGCAAAGGGATAATATACACTTTATCATTTATGTGCATTATGGGTTTATTTATGTGTTAAAAATATCAAAGTCGGCATTAAAATAACCTTACATATTTATTTTACTATAACGCATTAGCAGCAGTGCAATGAAATAGTTTTAAAGGTATTAAAAATAGCATAAAAATAAACATACAGAAGATACATTTAATTACATTTTTCAGAAATGCCTCTTTTTGACCTCATGGAAATACTCCCCCCGTCTTTTTAAGAACTACATTAAAACAAATATTATCAAAGCATATCATATCTTTAAATCTTGTGTATGTACTAGAACTTTCACTCATTCTACAGTAAATCTGTTCTGCATTTTGGCCATCCAACATTACTTGAGAAGACCTGTTTGGCTTTCAGAAATTTATGATTCATACATACTAAGTAACTCTGAAATAATTTGTGGGTAAAACAATGAAAAGTGAAAAAGAAGGACTTGGTTTTAGTTTATGCATATAAAAAGCTATTTTTATTCAAGTTTTAGTATTTATTAACATTTTCTATACTTTTTCTTGCTTAATTTATAAACCACATTAAAAATAATGTAAATTTAAGTAAATGTATAAGTGTTTTCGAGTTTTGAAAAAGAAGGGGACAGTGATCGTCTAGCAATGATGAAAATGGTGCATGGGACAAAAAAGGTTGAGAACTACTGCTGTAGACTAAGATATTATAAAACCTTTCAAATGACTTTACAGGAAAAATGTTTAAAAAAGTATAAACAAAATTGAATCTTGTGAAAATGACAGCATTTCAAAGGAGATAACTAAGTGGATATCTTTGCATATAGAACAATATCTCGAAACACAATTAAAAATTGCTTTAGAAAAAGTGACTTTTGTTCAGACGTAAATCCCGGAGGAATTGCAAGTCAGCAAAGTTTTTTACATCAATGAGAGAAGTTGTGAAAATTAATTTTTAGAATGAGTTGTTGATAATATTGAGAAGGCATGAAAAGCTGATAAGCCCTACCATCCAGCATTTAAATAACTGAAAAGCTAAAGGTAACCAGAATATTTTAGACTGTTAGAAACTTTTTTCTGTTGGAAAAATCAAGCAAATAAGAGACCATATGAAGCCATTCTAAAGCACATAATGGACATTGTTGCCAAATAGTGCAATTTAATGCCAATAATGGGTAAGTGTGATATTACAACAGTCATAAGATCTTCATATTAGTTTTATATAAACTCAGTTTATTATCAATAAGTTGATTTAGTTTTTGTAAGGAAGACTAAGTTAATTGCTGTCTTTTTTTTCATTTTGAGAAAATCATTACAACTCGGGACCTACAAAACAGCATGCTGCGGAGTATTTTCGAAGTTGTAGAATTCTGGCATGAAGAAAAGTCCTTATTATTGGGCATGATATGCAGTTTTATTTAAAAATGGATAAGCAATAGTGATGCAGTGTAAAAAAATCATGATAGACAATATTTAAATTCTTTATATGTTAAATCCATAACTTATATCTGGTAATTACCTAGGTAAGTAAAAAATTATCTGTTCCTTTGGACGTCTGCCAAAATGACTAGTTCAAGTTTGCAACATCGCTGTCAACTTTGTGATTGACGGAATTTTATAATCGGATAAGATGTTTTACATTCATATATTTAAGGCCTATGAATACACCAGCTGTTATATTTGAAATATATTCTTTCCAAAAAATCCCATAATTTTTTAAATGTATGCTTTTGATAAGTTACCATAAATTATAGTTTTTATATGTGTAATTATTAAGAATTTTCACGTATCTGGCATTTTGCATTTTTTGGAGCTTTTGGTTGGTCAAACTTTTACTGTTTTATAGAAAAAAGTTTTAAAATTCTACAGAAACTGACAGTGAAAAGTGATATGGAAGATGTGAGGACATGCCAGTCTCAGCAGAATTTAAAAAAGCATTACAGATTCTAAGAACTCTTGCTTTAAAAGGTGGTGCAAAATAATTGAAAAATGAAAGAACAGTCTCAAATAAACATAAGCAGATTTAGCTTTTTTTGGAAAAGTTTAATATTTCTTTGGATACATAATTATAAAATACTTTTATAAAAACAATAAAAAATAAATTTCAGAGTTTCTTAAATAAATTAATTTTAGGACTAAGTTTTAATTATTATTTTGGTATTTATATTAAATTAGGTGTTATCTTAATCTTGAATTACTTTCTATTCATTTCAGCTGCTAATAAGCTTAGATATATTTAGACCAAGAGTGATTAAGTGACATGTGCTGTACATCAGTTGGTACAGCGCTAGCTTAACATATGGTTACTGCTAATGTAGAAATCCATATTTTGGCCAATTAGAATCCTGTATTTAAATGTAGAGGTTTTAATCGATGTGGTAGTTGTCTTATTTACTAATAGATTGCAGGCAAAATAATTACTTTTATTAGTATTTCTTTTTTTCTGTACATATTTGTTTCCATGTATATTCACTTTACTAAAATTTATTGAAATAAAATAATAATAAAATTTATTGAATAACATTTTTAGAAATTAATAGTAGAAACAATTTTTCATATGCTGAAATAATTATGAAATTATACATAATCTGTGTAGAATTGATCTCATTTTTATTCTACTACATATGTTGTAAAGATTCCAAGGGATTTCATAAAGAGAATACAATTCTTTTTGTTTTATCTTGAAAATGCATGTTAAAGCAATAAACTTTTTATTAGTATATAGATGATTAAGTTTTTGTCAAATGTATCAAAGTGTGAAAAATGAAACAAGTTTTTATATAGTTCAGGTATCAGAAAGAGGAATCAAAATGGAATGGCTTTTTAATAAAACTGAAGAATCATTGCTGATGATATATGATAAAATGAAATAGACTTATTAAAATGGTTAAGAGCCAGAGCTTTCCAGCAAAAAAAAAAAAAGTCTGTTCAACAATTTTTCTGTTGTTAAATGCAGGGTGGTCCACAAAAAAATAGTCTGCCTGCAGTGATGATTTGACAAAATGCACACCATCTTTCTGATGTAATGGACTCGGAGGAAGAAAATTGATTTGACAACCCCAGGTTGTTAGACTGGTACACCTACCTGTTTGTCTCAGCAAGGGCCTATGGCTTTTTCAAAGAACTTGGCATTAATGTTGAAGACAGACTACTTTTTCATGGGCCACTTCATATTTATGCATATATTTTTCAAATAATTATTTCTGTGTATGGAAACATTTTCAGTATACTATTTAAATGTACTTTATATCATAATAGTGTAAAGAAGAAGAGTCTGGCACATCTGAGATTGTACAGAGTATACAGCAGACAACTATTTCTCTTCAAAAGGTATTAATGAGTAAAAATCTTGTCTCTAAACTTATGTATTCATTTTAACTATACTTGAGAAAATTGCTTATTTTAGTCTTTCATGTATAATTGGTTTAAAATTGAAGAATTTCTGAAAATTCAGTTGCACTGTGGTAAAGAAATAATAATTATAATACTGTAATGTAGCCGTTCCTCAATAAACACGAACGCCGGCTAGCTTTAAAAGTATTTATTAACAGAGCACACAGGAACGGGTACAAGGAAATATACATAAATATTAAACATACAACGGAACATCAAACATTCTAATTACAGACATCTACTATATGACAACCTAACGTCATCGCGGCTGGAAGGCGACTGACTTAGACTGTTTGTCTTCGCCACTCGGTGGCGTTCAATATAATTCGGTTATGGTTAAATAGTTCTGTTGCAGTAATGTGTATTATAGCAGTAAAATGAACTCTTTGCATTTCGGAGGCAGCATGTTAAAGTAAATATGCATTGAGTGGTGAAATTGATACATAAAGAAACTTTATACTGCATGAGTAGCAAAGTTTAAGCTTATAATAAAATTATGCATTCGTGTGTAATGATTTCCACAAACTCTCACTTTCTTTCACAAATTAGTATAAAACTGTGCAATTTTTTTCTTATTCTGATATAGATTACAATAAACTTCTGAGTTTTTTCTGAAAGTATTTAGTTTAACATGATTACTTCATTTAAACTTTTCACTTTATTAGATGAAAATATTAATATACTTCAGTTTTTGCGTTATTTTATATCTTCAATATGAGATCATTAGCAACTATTTAGCTGAAATTTTCATGTCATATAAATTTCTGCCTGCTTGGATTTTTTAATTGTGCTCAAATTTACTGATGCTTACAATTTGTTATACTGGCATTTATTTCACTTACATTAATAATTTTAACAAACATGCAAAAACTATTGTATTTTTTAAATGCCTTTAAATTAATATAACTGAAGACATGTAGTAAATAACAGGTTACATTATAAATGTTGTACTTCTCTAGAAAATAATACTGCTGTTTGCAAAAGATTGTGCAAGAGCTAATCTATCATGTGCAATTCATATTAGTGTTTCATCTTTATTTCTGCTTGTGTATTGTATTATTTTGAAGATATAAATTTATAATTTAAAATTTGTTAGGCAAAAGAAGCTTTCAATGCTAGAGCTGTAGAATTTGAGAAATTAAAAAGAGAAAATGCTTCTATTAAAGACTTAGAAAAGGTAATTCTTTTAAATCGTAGTCATGCTCAATATGATATTTATGAAGCTAAGTGTTTTATTGCATGAGATTATTTTCCATTTTGTAAATCTTGTTTAAAGTAAGTATACATTTTCACTACATTTATTCAACTTCTAATGTTTTAGAAGTGGTCTTTTTAAAAATGTCTTTTGTTCTTTAAGCTATGTATAAAATTTTGATTGATTAAAATCCTGATTAATCTTAATTTATTAGAATGTATTACTTGATTATTAATGCAATTTATAAACTTAAAAAAATATTTGCTTTATTCTTTTTATTAACAATGAAACAACATTATATGATTTCTGATTTATGCACTAGCTTCTTTGTATAACTATTATTATTTATTTTTTAGGCTGAATTAAAGTGTAAAAAAGCATGTAAGTGATTTCTTTCTGTTGTAGTATTGTGAATTACAGGTAATGTTTTAATAATTTAGAATTTTTTCTTAATTTGTAACTTTGTTGTTATGGGGGATATGTGTATCTTTCTAATTCAAATTTGTTAAGTTCCTGTCTGTTAAAAGTGTAGTTTATGAGAAATAAAATGCATTGCATTAGCAAACTGCAGACAGCAAATATTTAATTTTTTAGGTGAAGAGTATAAATTATACATTGAAAAATATACTGCAATTAGAGAAGATTTTGAGAAGAAAATGATGGTTTCTTGCCAAGTATGTTAAATTTTTATGTATAATTTGGATGCAAATTATCACATTAAATATTTTTTATTCATGTTGGACTAATAAACTAATCTATTTGGACCATTTTAATTATATAAAATAGTTTATTTTAATTTAGTAAGATGAAGGGGGAAAAGTATGAAATATTGTCTAAAAGTCTATAAATATTGTCTTTGTAATTTTTAAAGTTTTTAAAGAAAACAGACATGCAGCATATATAAAGTTTAGAATTTTTATTTCATTGAAAAAAATGTGAATAGTCTGTCTTTTTTATTTTTTACTTTTTAAAAAACATAGCAATTGATTATTGTTATTTTTTAATCTGATTCTCATTTTCATTATATGCAATTGTAAAATTTATTTGAATTTTTTGTTAGCATTTCCAAAGCATTGAAGAAGCACATATCAAACAAATAAAAATATTCCTTTCAAATTATGCTCATGTCTTAGAAAGTGGCCATGCTTTAATTGGGCAGGTAAGCTACTTTGTAATTTTTAAAGTTATTTTTTAAAATGTACGTATAAGTATATTAAATTGTAATAAAAATTTTACTTTTAAAATAAATTTTAAATGATATACATTTAATTATTTATGGTTCTTATTCAAGTATTAATTTTCTGTGGAACTTATTTTATTAACATGCAAAAATTAATTTTTTAAAGATTATAGAGACTAGTAGATTTAAGTAATTGTTTGTATTTTTGCTTATCATAGTCTTGATGGATTTTACAATGTTGATTGTGTGCTATATTCTTTTTAATAGTTTCTTTGTTATGTAAAGTGCCGTCATGTCTCTGAAAATTTACTCTAGCTCAGCGGTTCTCAACCTTTCGACTAACGCGCACCATCTAAATGAAAATTGAAACCCTTTACCACCACTACATTTTACAGTGACTATTTTTTTATTTTCTGAATAGTTTTTTTTTTTTTTTTTTTTTTTATTTTTAAGGAAAGAAAGAAAATCTGAATCCTTTCATATTTTATATTATTTCAGATTTTATTTTTTTAACCTGTTTTCTGTTAAAGCCTGAGCTCTGGCACTGCATACGGCAATGCTCTTATTCCGAGGAATATCATTCTCAGACATAAAATTGTCAATTACTTTGAAAATTTAACTTGCAGTTCCTCTGTCATAAAGAGATTCACAAAGTAAATACTCTTCAGCAATTCATTTATCTTCGAAACGTATATAAACTGATAATTGAACAAAGTTCGTTATATCAGTACTTTCATTCAATTGTGCTTATTTGTTAAATATCATGTTCTTTGCACTTAAAACACATAAAATTCAATTCAACAGCAATATCACAAAATATTAAAAAATAGCATACCTTGTCAGGACTACTATTTCTTCTAGTTGCCTTTGCAAACATAACTGGAGTCCTGAGTAGGAACAGGGAGCTTACTCAAAGATGTGTTCGTGCATGTGTAGAAAACACAATAAAGGTAAGAAAGGTTAAATTTACCCTTTATTTCTCACAATGTACAGACGTTCCCACACCTTGGTCTAAAGCATAGAAAATAAGAATTAACTAAATAAGAACTAAATTTAGGTGCTTTACAGTGAGTAGTAATGGAAAGATTGGCCTTTTAACACTACCTATGTAGTGAGTGGAATGCAAAAACTACAATACATCTTCAATTATCAGCGAGAACTAAGTTCTGGCCTTAAAGGCAGGCATGAAAAGTACGCGTGTGGTAAAATAGTGAGAAATCACTCTCTCTTTCTCATGGCTAAAAGCTATGTTTTAAATACCTCTACAGTTTGCAACCTCATTTACATAAACAATTCTCTTTTGCACTTATTCTGGCTGGAAATGGAAAATAAGAGAGGATAGCAAAGTTTTAAAATAAAATAAATGTTAGTAAAACGAAAAATCCTTACAACCTTTAAAATCTCGCATGCTGGAGATTAAATTTTTTTTCCTTACTGTTGTCATTGCTTGCTTTGAAATCGTTGAGTTTGTTAATAAAAAATTTATCAAAGTTTTGCAAAATTTGAAATAAGTAATAAAACAAATTTGAAATTCAAAATCCGGACTTCCAAGTGGCCATGTTCGGTTGGAACGCTACATTATTCAAAATTTGATGGCTCTAAGTACACCGTTGTTTTTTCACAATGCAAGAAGCATTCATGCCGATTCTTCATTATTTAGTTTCTTTAAATATAATGCGTGGCGATAATATTTGGTGGCAACAGTCTGAAAAGCAAATAGGCACAAAATGCAGCTTTGAAATTAATAGCCCTTCTGGGCTAAACCATATTTTGCCATTTGCACAACCTATTGGCTATTTGTATTAAATATGCACACCTAAAAATATTATATTAAAACTTGGTTACCATTCTAATTATCAAAATTTAAGTTATGATACTTTAATTCTAAAATTTAATGTGAAATTTGGGCTTGTTTAAGAGAAATCAATTTCTTAATGCCTGATCTTATTTCACTTAGTTTTAAGCGGAAGTGTTTATTTTTAAAATATAGCATGGAAGAAAATCCTTGTTCATACATGTAGGTTGTGCAAAAAGGCAATAAAATTTAATAGCTTTATTTGAAATGCTTCTAAATTCTTTTTTTTTTTTTTTTGGTTCAGTCAAAAGTTAACAAGTGTGTTATTTTTGAAATCTTCAATTAGAGTGCGATCACAGGAAATTTATATCAATTGCTCTTTTTCTTCTCGAGATAAAATTTCAGGTACATTTGAACAAAGTGGATTTCTAATCCAATTTTCTCTTTCATAATCCTCTGAATGATACATGTTGAAATGATTTATCAATGAAGAACAATGGTTTTTAATATCTGATTCTAATTTTTCTTTTTCAAATTACTTTCAGTTAGTAAACTCTCTAAAAGTGGCAAAAATCTTAACATATTATTATTCAATTCTTTGATTATTATTTCGAGTTTTTTTTTTTTAATCATTGCCTTTATTTTATCTCTTAACGGTAAGCAAATTAACATTTTCTACTTGTAATCCTAAATTTAATTCCTTTAACTTTCCAAAAATGTCAGTTAAATATGCTAAACACACCAACCATAATTCACTAAATAAACAATTTTGCAATTTGTATTTTGAATCACAGAGGAAAATTTGAATTTCTGATTAAAGTTCAAAAAGACGAAAACTTTGCCTCTGGATAACCATCGTACTTCGAAATGTAAAAAAAGTGTTTCATGTTCACTGCCTATCTCTTGGCATAAAACTGTCAATATTCTTGAATTTAAAGCTCAACTTCACTTTCATATTTGAAAATTTCACTTGCAACTCCTCTATCATGAAGAGATTCACTTTCATAATAGAAGTAAAATACTCTTCAACAATTCGTTTATCTTCTTTCAAACATATGTAAACTAATATTTGAACAAAGTTTGTTATATCAGTTCTTTAATTCAATTGCATTGCGAAATACTCACTGTGTTTTATTTTTTGAATAACTCTCTTTTATGGAATTCATTTCACGGATTTGTCGACTTACTGTATCATTTAATAATGGAATATTATTAAGTTCATTAGCTGTTTTTTTCATTGAATAATGTTAAAATGATATTTTTAACTGCTGGTAATGTAAGATTTTCTCCAATAGTGTGAGCCTGCCCAGTCTTAGCAATTCGTAGCCTTACCCGATAACTAGCTTCCAAAGCTTTTTCATTTGAAGTAACAGAACCTTTCATTACTTGTCTGCTATTTTTGAAATCCGATAATTTCCTCTTGAAATATTCTTCACATTTATACTTTAAATTAGCATGCTCAGATTCATGATGTCTTTTGAAGAATGATGGTTTCATATTTTGATTGGATAATAGTTCACCGCAAACAACACATTGAGGTTGAGGGTCCATTTCATCTCCATTCGAAGTAAACTCAAATGATAAATAACTTTCATTACATTTTCTAGAAACAATTTTTCTTTCTTTTCAGTATTCTTAGTGCTAATAGAGTGCTTCTTAGTGCTCCTAGATCCATCACCTGTGAGTCATCACTTTTCCGCTTAGTCAATCCTAGCCATTTTTCCATTTTGGAAATCTAGGTTTGTTTTATTATTTTTCACAAATATTTAAATGCACAATACATTATGAGTTCTTCAAAAACAAGCGACAATGTTCTCAAATCGTGTAGAAAAGTAAGGAATACAAAGCAACAAGAAGACAGAATTTCTGATGTTATTGTCAGCAAACACACATAAAAAATTGTTCTCATTGAAAATGGGGCAATATGAGCCCAGAAATGGTGACTTGAAGTGCTGACAAGCTAATAAATTGATAAACTCTAACAGAATTAATGAGATATTATTATCGTTTTTATAGGAACTTATTTTTATTTCCTGTTAAATAGAGCATCCATTTCTATCACTCCTTTTAAAAACTTCATTTATGACAAATTTTGTTATGTCTATGGCTAAAAGAATATTTGTGAAACCTACAACATCGAACCACGAAAGCTGCCATGCAGACAGATCATTTCTCTCTAACTAAAGTCTATAAGCAGCTACTGACCTTCAATAAAGCTCAGATCACATAAATTTACAAGTGTTGAGAGAAAACTCAATCAGAATGTTAGTGTTTTAATTTTTGAAGTTAATAGTTAAAAATACTTTCTTTCTTTGTGTACCACCTATTTTTCTCTTACATACCACGGGTTGAGAATCGCTGCTCTAGCTTATTAAATGAAAGGTTATTTTCTGTAGTTTAATAATTAATGATTTGAAAAATAATCCACATTACTGTGATATTTCAGGTGCATGTGGAATTTATTCAACAGTGTAATGAAATGGATGTTGATAAACTTCTTGAACACATGGTTAATGAAAGAGGTACTGGTGCTGAAAAACCCGGTATGTTGCAGATAAGTCCTTAAACAGCATTCACTTTTAGAAATTTTACTGCTTTTAGAAATTCTTAGAAATGTTTTAAAAATTTTAGGTAAATATATCTACTTAAATTTACATTTGTCACTAAATATTCTTGCATTATGGATGCAGTACTCCAATATATTCAATTTCTGTATTTTTTTAGAGTATGATTATTTTTGTACTTTTCCATCAAAGTCATACCATGAATTTTAACCACTATATTACAGCATTTTATCTTATTTCTTTTTCCACACCTCTGGTTTGATACAAGTCAAAATTGAAAATTGGAAATAGCAACAATAAAACATTCTCTAATTTTTTAACAAAATTCTTCGAAATCCCATTGGGAGGGATACCTCATTATTATTAATTTTTTCCTTTTTCATGAATAAGTATTCATCGGTATCCAAAATTTGTGGTGTCCATAAATTTTAATGGTAGGACTAGGCAACAAGGATTTGTCGCATACCTCTTTTACGCACTTATTCCAATTAATCATTGTTTTGTAATTCATTTCATTTAAGTGTTGTGATTGCTTTGAGCTTCAGTTCATAAAACTCAATAGATGTTAACTCTTGATACTGTAAGTAAACGAATTGGCAATAATGAAAGGAATGCATAATCTAATTAACTGGCTTTATATTTAGACACCCTTTTCATCTCAGTGTGAATGAAGGATGCATAGCGATTTACTCAAGCCAAGATGGTTATCATTTGACTTCATGTCATATGAATTTCATGAGGTAGTTATCCAAGCATAGTCTTTCTTTCTTTCTTTTATTTATTTATTTTTTTTTAAATATCTTTTTTTAGAAGAAACAGAATAATTGTTTGTTCATTTCTTGGCATATAAATAAGCCATAAAATCCATCACAATTGAAAAAGGAACAAATGATGAACAGATTAGAAAAATAATAACTTGAGTATGTAAGCTATGGTTATGAAGAAAATTATCTCCAGGAAAGAATCTAAACCAGACTGGTGACACCTGACACTGAGGACAACAATATATATACATATATATACATATATATATGTATATATATTGTTGGCCTTAAGATTTTCCTCTTATGTCCATTATGTGTATCTTTTTTTGAGTTATTTATATGGCCAGAAATTCACAACCAAAATCATCAAAATACTTTGTTTTACTGATCTCTAAAAAGTGCATGAGTAATTAATATCGTCTGTTGCCATGGTTACATTCTTTCTTTCCTTTTGATTATTACAAATGCTTTAAACGGTCTGGTGGTAAACTGTAAAAATTGCTAACAATATATATATATATATGATATTTGCAGTCAGTGGGCATTGGAAATGATGGAGCTTAGTAATCAGAGTCCAGATATAGTCATTGGCGAAGTGGAAGGCAGCCTAATTGAAGGCAGAAGAATTTCACTTTAAAACTCCACATCTTTATTCAATTAAAATGGTAGCTCGTTTTTTTTTTTTTTTTTAGATGGAGATCACATATCCAGTAATGAATTAAATGGTAATACTATTAAATTTAGAATCCCGACGTTATAAATATTTTAACAAAGGGAAGATGAAGAGACAGAGCAAAGCATTCTTATAGCTGATAATGGCAGAAAGCAATCTGACGTAAAATGGTGTGTAGAGCTATTTATAGTAGTGGTTACATAACAGGCCAGAGAGTTCTCGAAAGTACTGGTCAAAGGGGGAGATCCTGAAATTGCAGAAAGTTAGTTAGAGGTTGCTTGTTTATGTAGAGCAAAGCCATCATATTTTTTATATTTTACATCTTGCCCCCCTCAAAACAATAGGCTGGGAAAGCAAAACAGTAGTAAATTAGTGAAGTAAGAAAAAGACATGGAAAACATCCAGGACATAGCATAAAGGCTTGAGCTATGCCATATCATAACTCATGATCTTCTCATATAATTAGAAAATACTTAATTTATAAATAAACATATAATTTGTAGCTAAACATCTAATTTTGAATTATAAGACAACAATGTATGGAAGAATAATATCAAATAATAAATTAGAATTATGAAGTCCTCAACTTTCTTCAAAATATCCATTGAAAAATGAAATTTTGTATTAAAGTTTCTTTTCATAAAAAGAGTTGAAATTGAATGAAATATTGAAGAAAGTCTCTTGTTGTTGAAAGTTGAAATGGGGAACATCTTTTTATGTAAAAATTAGAAAAATTAGAAGATATACAATTTACGAGTAAAGTACTATAATTGCATTCATTCTTCTCATTGTGGGCAATTAACAATACTGTTACGAATTTCACATTTATTTGGCTATTTATTTAGAATTGTAATTAGATTTGCTTCATGTTGCCTTAGCAACGCAGACGATTTTTGAAAAGAAAGCTACGTCGAAAAAAAAAATATCAATAAAAATAAAAGAGCGCGTGCATTTAATGCTTAATAAATAAATATCTCGTAATTACTGTTGCCATCCAGAAAAATCTAGAAAAATCGTGATTGTTCTACTGATAATTAAAAAGCTTATAAAAGCCGAGGTGAAACACCTCATCTCAGTTAGTGAGTTAGTTGTTGTTGTTGTTGCTGTTATACTTGTAGCTGTAAAAAGCGAACCGCTGTTTGTTTACTTAATGCTGTATTGATTGTAGCGATTTCGCTGTGAGATAGAACTATTTTATCTGTTT
>KK118465.1:6813-26876 GCA_000611955.2 Stegodyphus mimosarum
GCAGACGATGTTTTCAAATATAATTGGGTTCGAATGCCATTTACTTTTGATGTAAGTGATTTGCATGAGGAATTTGTTAATATTAATCAATTTCAAGAACAATTAATAGAAATACAAAGTGACCAAGCACTTCGATACAATTTCTACAAAAACGCTGAATCTTTATGTGCTTTCTGGTTAAAATTAAAAACCGAAAAGCCAATAATTGTTAAAGAAGCCCTAAAAGTATTATTACCCTTTTCAACAACATATATGTGTGAGGCTGGTTTTTCGGCTCTGTGTGTAATCAAAAACAATTACCGGAACAAGTTAAATCCTGAAATAGATATAAGGTGCTCCTTGACAAGCATTCAACCGAGGTTTGAAGATCTTTCAAAATGTATTCAAGCACAAGGTTCTCATTAAAACTGAATTACTTGCATTTAAAATTTAAAACACTTAACATAAGTTAAAATGTCAATTATTTTCGAAAAGTTATAAATATATTTTAATTTGGTCAATAAAAATTATTAAAAAGCACTTGATTATTATTTAAATTTTCCTTGGATCGAAAAATACTTTTGTTTATCTTTATTATTAAAAAAATAAATAAAAAATTTGTAAGTTAAAAAAAATCATCATCGTAGGATTGAAGATTTTTTAAAAATACGATCCAAAATAAAGCAATGAAAAAATTTTGACTTTTTTTTTGGGTCGCGACATGAACATATTTCTCAAATTTGGGTCGCGGCTTAAAAAGGTTAAGAACCACTGGTGTATACATCAGATTTTTATACTTGGCTGTGCCGAGGATCTTATCTATTACAAGTCTGCTTAAGAGTTTTTCAAAGGACCACGCTCTTGATTAGGATTGTTTTAGCTTCCTTTTTATCTCTGATAAGAATCAAATGTTCAGGGCTGCTTAAATTTCTGAAACGAAGTTTACCATTTCTTAATTTCTTTTACATTTATGTTAGACTAGTACATTTCACTCCTTACTTTCCACACTACGTATTTACAGCAGTACAATAGGAACTTCTTTTTTAGGTACTATTGCACCTGGATTAGGATTTAGGATACACAGTAATTAATGTTGCATCGCGGTTCTCTTTCATCTTCTTTTTCTATCTCAAATCCAGAATTTTTTTCAGTATAGTTAGGGCTTTTTTTAAACTGACCTTTTTTTTTTATCTGGCTTTTAAAAATTTTATACCAAATGATATGGAATTATTTTTCCTCTCAAACCAAACTGCCCATTTTGGATGCGCATTTTTTTTTCTCACATAAACTTGTTTTTTCGCACTGCGGGCAGAAAGACTTAACGGGGGCGAAACAAAACATCTGTTTACTTTGTTTGTCTCATCACAGTCTCGAGCGCATACATTCAGATATAACAATATCTGAAAGTTCATTTCGACTGGTTGAGCGGAAGGCCGTTAGGGGTTTTCTTTTTTCCCGTACTATTGCTAGTATGCCGCCCAGCCGGTATAGTGGTTAGCATCCGTAACTGGCCGGATTCGAATCCCGGAGAAGGCATGGATGTTTGTAAATGTGTAGTATTCATGCTTCTCCATCAGAATTGGGGGGGACAGAACTGAACTAAATCGCACTCTAAGGTCCTCAAGGCTGTTGCCAACGACAGGCGTAATCTTGCTCTCCTTGCCACGAGGAATCTCGTGGGCTTATACGTCAGACAAGTGAGCATCAGCAACAACAAGAACTGCTAATATATGTCTTATAGTTACTTGATGCATATTTTATTTCAAGCCTATTATTTCTTATTTATTTACTACATTGGATAACGATTTGTATTTAAATTCATATAAATTATTTTTGTGATAATATCATTGTTAGATTTATGTAATAAATTATTTATGTGATAATATCATTGTTAGATTTATGTAAAAAATAGTTGCTGAAATTTGCTTTTATTTCGTAGGTACATCTATCAACTTAAAGTTTGCATCCTGAAAGACTTTTTGATCTTCAAGAACATTTGCTAATTCTCAGTCGCTACCTTTCTCAACATTTTTGACATACGTAATGTTTGGCAATTCATTTAAAGACTCATTTAAGAATGTGGCCGTACATTTATCAAGTGTATAACAAATATTTTAACCAAAGAAGGAAATTCTAATTCTTATCTTTTTCTTACTCAAGATTCATGTGGAGAACAGCCTTCATCCAAGAAATATGTAACCGAACATTTAATCAAAAGAGTGGCATCTGATTGGTCATTTAAGGATTCATTTTGAAGAATAACCTTTCATTTGTGAAGTCTGTGACAAAAAACAGGTTCTGAAAACCCCTCAGAATTCAAACTACTGATTTTAAATGTACTATACGTGGTAATAATTACAGAGAAAAATTAGTACGTGAAACACTTAATTGTGTAAGTGATATGGATCTTGTTTTTCCCCTCAAATGTGGCAGCCCTCAAAAATGCTCGTACAGAGATAATGAAACTTAAAAATTTATTTAGAAAATCACAGATAGCAGGAACTTAATAAGGTGCAATATTCAGTTTTTGTTGCTGTCTTTAATATGCAAATGAATGGCTATTACAGACTTTTATTTTATTCAAAAATTGCATTTCCAAGTGTATTAATGTGTATTATGAAACAAAATCTGCAAAAGTGGACACTGTGTCGATGATTTTCTTTTTTGGGGAATGTCACCTGCTAATTCGTCATCCATTTAACATAAATAGAGATTGTTTCAAAAGAAGAAACTATTATTGCGAAATGACCAGCTGCCCTGAGATAGTTTCTCCTCAAAGCTGGTTTAGGGTTGCCAGAAAGTGGCAAAGAAAGGCATGGTTGCCAGATTTGGCACGAAATGGTCCGATATCTAATTTCCACTTAACTGGATTTTTGTTGTTGCTTCCGATTTCTATTTCTATATATATTCCTCCTGTAGATTAAATTTATAAATTACTGTGGAATTAATTAATTAATTACTCTGAAATTAATTAATTACCGATTAATAATGAATTATTGTGAATTATAATTAATATTGCTCATTAATAATTACTGTGCATTATAATTAATATAAAAGTATTAATAATTAATTACTTGCTATTAATTTATTGAGAATTAATTGAGAATTGAATTAATTATTAATTATTACCTATTAATAATTAGTTATTAATAATTAATTATATATTAGTAATTACTTATTACCAATTAATTGCATATTAATAATTACTTATTACCAATTAATTGCATATTAATAATTACCTATTAACAATTCATTACTGTCTGTGATTATTAATTCATTAATTACCTATTAACTATTCATTACTGTGTGTGATTATTGATCCATTAATTACCTATTAATAATTAATCACTGTGGAATTAATTAATTAATTAATTACCTGGATTATTGTGGATTAAATTTGCATTGTTTGAACATGTTGCGACTTCCGATGATGCTGTTAAGATATTTGATTTGTATATTATGAAGAATACGAAGTTTTATGATGTAATTTGTCAGTAATAGATAATATATCCTTTAAGATGCAAACTTTAAATTATTGTAGTGTTTTTATATGATTGAGAAATTCTTGTTTAATTCTAAATATTCATTCATAAATTAAATAAATGCAGGAATTAAATTTCTCTTTCTTTGCATTTTCTGTTCTACATGTTGTCAAGGCCTTATATGTGTAAAGCCAGAAAGAATACTTTGCTGTAATTTTAGGCTTGGCAGAAATCAGAAGTTCTTGCAATTTTTTGGCATCAATAAACATAAACAATTTCTCTGCTACAGGAAAATATTTATTCACTTCGTCTGCTTGATATAGATTATTATTTATGAATTTGTATTTTGAGAAATGAAACAAACTTTCCTTTTTTCCTCGGATTTGTTTGCCTTCCTGATTTATTATTCTGGAATAAGCGTTTTAGAAAGAAATCACTTGGAATTCATTTATTGCTGCTTTTGGATCTGAAATATGAAAATTTTTTAAGTTAATTTTCATGTTTATAAGCTATACTTAAGTATTTAATAGTAAAGATAAATGATTTTAATACTATTAATTTTATGTTACTTCTTCAATCTTAATATACACTAACATGAACCGCTTGATATACACTAACATTTGTGAAAACGGCAGCACTATGAAGGAATTGTGCAAATTGAACCAAACTTATAGGACATGTAAAGTGAGGTAAACCATGCAAATGATTAGAATTACAAAGCGATTGCGAATGCCTGGAATGAGAACGAGAGCCACTTGTTCCATGTATGCAAAGGACTGTAAAGTTACGTTGAAATATGTTTATCGCCCTCTGTCTGCGGTGAATGTTTAATTAGTGGTCAATATGTCAGCAGCGGAGTGAGTCGTACCAACAACTAACGGAGTTCGAACGAGTAATCGAGGTAGGGGTGGACTACGTTACAGAGGAGAACGTCTGCTTTCACAATGTGTTATCCAGCGTCATACCTCACAAAGACCTGGCATCATGAAAAAATTGGATATATGTCAATACCATCAAGTGCAGGGCAACCTCAACAGTGATCGGTACATAGGGAAGTTGTGGAGCCAGAGGTCCTCCCCATTCATCGACGCATTCCGGGCGCTGTATTTCAGCTGGATAATGCCTGGACGTTTCTCAGACTGCATAAACCTTCTCAGACTGCATAACTTCCTTAGGGCACAACAGGTTTCGCTTCTTCCATAGCCTGCTCTGGCCCCCTGTTTTCTACGATCTTGACTTTATTTGTTCTTTCAGCTTTTTGTATTACGATTTATATGATTGGATTTTTATCTTTTACGTGTCATTGTATTATTTTGCGTATTTCTATGTATGATTACGTTATGTATTGATGTAGTGTATTCTTGATATATCATTTTGCCTTTGCATCTCTATTATTTTCAAGTATTATCTGTATTATTATTCATTATTTCATTGTTATTGTTATTGTATTATTATTAAGTCGGTTTATTTTCTTTTATAGGAGTATTAACATAGTTTAATTATTCATGTTATATTTTTGTATTTTTATTATAACGGTATTTGTATTTTATATTTTTTTCTTTGCTCCGTTCAGACCTAGATATTGTATTTTTATTGTTGAATTGTATCTTCTTGTAATACGAGTTATTTACTTATATCTGTAAGCCTCGTGGAATACTTCTTGCAGCACGAGGAGTTTCGTATTTATTTTCTTGATTAAAAAAAGTAATATTAAATATTACTTTTTTTAAGTAATATATTGGAAAGCATATATATATTATCATAGTATATCTGCATTTTATTCAGTGTAGGTTTTTACCATATATAAAATCATTTTACACGTTTTTACAAACTTTACGTAATTGTATTTCATTTTTTTATTGTAATTATATTTTATACATTATTCGAAAGCATGTAATATCATTGTAGTATAACCCCATTTTATCAATGTAAAGTTTTATATACATATAAAGTCATTTTGCATGTTCTTACTAATTTTATACAGTTATTATTGGTACTGTACCCATAGCTTATTAAACTCACTAAACTTGGTGTCCGCCAGAAACATGCCGGACGAAAACGTTCAGGAGAAAACAATGCAAGGCGAAAACGTCGTGATACAAAACATCGTGGGAGAAAAGCAAAGAGAAAACATTGGAGTTCTAAAACATCGTAGAACAAAATATCGTCATCGAAAATAAAGCGGTTCAAAAACTTCTCAGTTTAAAAACATCGTCGTCGAAAATATCATGGGAAAAAATAAAGCATCGCATGACGGTAACATCGCACACAGTGCGTTTTTGATGTTTTTGAAAGCTGTAAATGCAATTTCACATAATGATTTGGGAGGGCAAGAAGGAAAGAGGCATATTTTTACTTTTATATTGCATATTTTTGAATGAACTAATAAACTTTTGCTGAAGAAGTAAGAAGGAAACTTAAGCATTTTAAAATTGAAATGAGTAGAAAATTAATGCAACTTATAGCACTTAATAGAATTTTAAATTTGCATAGTTAATTAACAAAGGTCAACAACAATTAATATATTAATTTTTTTTAAAGTTTTATTCACAATTTTTCATGAATAATACAGCTTAAAAATGTTTAGAAAAAGGAAGATTAATAACTGCATGTGGTTGGTTACCTGTATAAAAATTCCTTAGGTAATTATCAAATTACTTTCTTTCACGTTTGCTAATTTGATATTGTTTTGGTGAAAATTATGTCTTGTTTTCTTTCCGTTTATTCTTGAAGTTAACATATCTTGCGTTTTCAAATTTTTATGCGAATATGCATGTACAACTTTTAAAACCTGCAGAACGCATGTGTGTGATGTTATCGTCATGCGATGATTTAGAGGTGCTTTATTTTTTACCACAATATTTTCGATGACGATGCTTTCAAACCGCGAAGTTTTTGACCGCTTTATTTTCGACGATGATGTTTTGTACTACGATGTTTTCTCTTTGCTTTCTTTTCTTCCGCGATGCTTTGTACTAGGAGGACCTTTTCGCTTTGAATTATTTTCTCCGCGACGTTTTCCTCCGCGAATTCTTTGCCGTGATGTTTTCGGCTGTAACCCTAAACTTGATATTCTGTCATTAAAATATCAAATTTTCACTTATCAGCAGCTGTGGACCAATGAACTTCCTTCCGATTTCCATTTCATATATAAATCTCCTGTGAAATGATCACGTAGCTTGAATACTCTCAGAATTTCGATACTGGTGGTCCGTAAGATGCAACGTTACCGTCATGCGATGCTTTGTAAGTACTTTTATTTTTTCCCATGATATTTTCGACGAGGATGTTTTTAAACTGAGAAGTTTTTGAACCGCTTTATTTTCGATGACGATATTTTGTTCCACGATGTTTTAGAACTCCAATGTTTTCTCTTTGCTTTTCTCCCACGATGTTTTGTATCACGACGTTTTCGCTTTGCATTGTTTTCTCCGCAGCGTTTTCGTCCGCCATGTTTCTGACGGACAACAAGTTTAGTGAGTTTAATAAGCTATGGGTACAGTACCAATAATAATTCGATAAAATTAGTTTTACATATATTATAGAGATTGCTGGGATCTGAAAAACCAAAATTTCTTCATATATTTGTTTATTGTTGGTTCCATTTATTTCCTAATGTAAATTTTCAATTATTTTACACAAGTATGTGTATTTAAATCTATATTTCTCTGTTATATGTTAGTATCACAGTCACTTTCTAAAGTTTGTAGGCAAACTGTTTTGAAATGCTTGTTAATTGACCACTTGATAATGTCGTAGATACTTTCGTGAAACGCTAATTCTTGAAATTTTCTTTATTTTACAGGCCGATCCAGCAACCCGTTTGAATATAAAATCAAAATCGTGAAATGTTCCTTTTGCTCATATGATAGTCAGAAGAGTAGAATAAAGATCTTTCGAAAAAGAAGGAATGTATTTTATTTGTTTTTAAAATTCTTATTCTGAGTAGAGGAAAGTCATACTCGACTGTGAATCAAGCATATCTCGATTTTTTAACATTGTGTAAAATAAAGTTCGAATATTAGGTTTGTCCCTCAGTTTTAAAATCGTTATTTCTTGTGAATGAATCCCACTTCTGAAAATGAATTCCAAATTGGGAGCATGCCTATTTCTATTCTTTCCATTAATAAGAACCTTCGCAGCAATTTGTTGCAGAAGTCCATTGAGACTGTTGTATCTTACGAAAAAACAAGAATATGATGTTGAGTGACTTATTAAACTCATCTTATGAATGCGTTATTTGTGACTTATTAAATGTTGTTTGTATTGACGTTTATATGAAGTGCAAAGAATAATATTTTGAAAGAAAATTAGGAAATTAGCCAACAGACTTAATATTTTTAGTCCAAAGGAGGCCTTGTTCCTGAAGGACTATTGCTTTCGTTTTGGTATTTTGCGTTGATTCACTATAAGTGTCTGATTCACTTTTCAAATTGTTGCCACCAAATATTATCGCCCTCTATTATATTTAAGGAAATTAAATAATGAAGAATCTGCATAAATATATATATATGTGTGTGTCTCACATTGTGATAAAACAACGGTACCTAGAGCCATCCTATTTTGAATAACGTACGTTTCCATCCGAATATGGGCATCTGGAAGACCAAATTTGGAATTTGTTTTATTATCTATTTCATATTTTGCAAAACTTTAACGAATTTTTGATTAACAAACTCAATGACTTAAAAGCGAGGAATGGCAACACTTTACCGGGGAAAAAAAAAGCTTTTTATCTCCAGCGCGCGGAACTGTGTATCGAAAATTCTAAAGGTGTGCTCATTTTAAAATTATTTTGCGATATTGCTGTTAAACTGAGTTTTATGGTTTAAGTGCGAAGAACATGATATTTAATAAATGAAGGTAACACACAAAACAAAAAAGCCCCTTTGGACGTAATTTAAAATCTGGAAAATTTCAGATTTTTTTTTGAATGATTTTTTCTACTAGATATCCTGTACTACATTTGAGATTATGTCATTAAATACTCTATAAAATATGTCGTAAAATTGCTATACTATGTTTTATGTTCCATCCATTAATATATCAAATTTTCGCTTAGCACCAGCTGAGGACTTTTCCAGTTGCTTCCAGGTTTCATTTCTTATATATAACCGCCTGGATGGATCACGTTGCTTGGAGACGTTCAGAATTTCGATCATGGTGATCCGTAAGATGTTCTATGAAAATTTTGGGGATCTGAAAAATCAAAATTTCTTCAGTTCTTTGTTGAATTTTATATAAGAGTTACTTAAGTGAACATAATTTATTTTCTGATATCATTGATTTTATGTTATTTCAGCATTTTTTTCTTTATATATTTGTTTACTGTTCATTCCATTTATTTTATAATGTAAATTTTCAACTATTTTTCACAAGAGTGTGTATTTAAATCAATATTTGTCTGTTATATGTTACTGTCATAGTCAGTTTCTAAGTTTTGTAGACAATATGTACTGAAATTTTTATTAATTGACTACTTGATAATGTCATACATACTTTTGTAAAACATTAATTCTTGAATTTGTTTTTTTTTTTACAGGCAGGTCCAGCACCCCATTTAAACATAAAATTAAAATCATGAAATGTTGTTTTTGCCCTTATGCTACTCAGAAGAAGAATGACCTAGAAAAACATTTGAAAATTCATAACATATATCCGCGTTTTGTTTGTCATTTGTGCAGAAAAAAGTTTACAATGAAAAGTCACCTTCGAAGTCATTTACCGATTCATTCTCGAACACAGTGTTATATGTGTGAAATTTGTAATAAAACTTTCAAAAAATTATTGTATCTTGAGCAACATTTAAGAATTCATACTGGAGATCGGCCTTATGTTTGTGAAATATGCAGCAGGAGATTTGTCCAGAAATCACATCTCGATGCACATTTAAGAATTCATTCTGGAGAGAAGCCTTATGTTTGTAAAATTTGCGACAAAGCATTTAAGCAGAAATCACATCTTGATGCACATTCAAAGAAACATACAGAAGAGCGACCAGTATTATAAAACTTTTTTCATTTAAAAAAATTTTGACGCTCATTGAAAGATTCATTCTGCAAAGCACCCCCCTCCCGCTTTTTGTGAAATATTTGACTAACATTTCATCAAAAATCACATCTTGACTCATACTGGAGAGTGCTCTCGTTTGTTTGTGTTTGGTGGAATAAAACTGTAAATAACTCTTAATTCATTACTTGATGTACATTTAAAGATTTCTGTCTGATTGTGGATTTTTTAGTATTGTATCGAAACATGTAATGAAAAACATGCTATTAAAACACATTTAAAATACACAGTGTATTATAAGCAATTAGCTACTTTCCCCCTTTCTTGCATTCTTTAAGTAAGTGGTTAACACCTCCAGTTGGCAGTTGGAAGATCCGTGGTTCGAGTTTTCGAAAGGATCAGGTGATCTTTGAGGTTTCCTGCACCTAAACCATTTGATTCCCTACAGTATATCCGTATAAATGCATTGTTTGTGGCAGCAGACACAGATAGAGAAGTAGTATTAACCCGCTAATATGGATTAATACTGCTGATGTTTCGATGATGTTTATAAACCAGAACTTCAGCAAATTTTGGAGTCTTCATATAAATATATGAGTACCTTGTTTGTGACTGCAAGCACTGTAGAATTCCAAATATCCAAATCAGCTGGGACCGTACCCCATTCGGATAATTGGATTTTTTCCGAAGAAAGGCGTCTTCGTACAATTTAATTAATTAATTACTGTATATAGTGTATGTTGAAAATGGGAGAAAAACTATTTTTATAGAAAAAGAGGTTTTAATTAATTAAAATGAAAAGGCAACATTTTTACGTACATGCTATAAAGCGTACTGTATAAGATATTTCTCTCGCCTTTTTCGCATGCCTTCGTGCTGTAGTGGTCAGCACATTGGGCGCGTATTTCAGATGTCCGTGGTTCGAGTCCCGGCGAAGGCGTTGCTCATTTTTCATCTCTCCTGCTTCTAAATAACTTAATGATTCTACAATTGTGACATACCATTACAAGTGCTGAAAGTCTGTCTTTGTGTGCTGAACATCACGGTCAAAGTAAGCTGTTTGACTGTTTTCATCCATTTTCGTACAGCCAAGTCACGTGTCCACTTGATAATAAGAAGTTGCATCTGGTCATACTTGTGCTGACGCTCCATCCACATCAACGCAGTTTCAAGGTCGACAAACGCTGCACAAGTTGATGGTCCCGTATCTAGTTCAACTTCGTCAGTAAGGTTATCTTCTTCCTCAACAGTTTCTTATCTGACACTTTCAATAAGTTCGTCATCAGTTAGAATTTAAAGCGCTGAGTCTGTCAAATCACACACCATCCATTCTACTGTATCCTCAGCACTAACTTCCAAACATTCAGGAATTTTCAAAAGAATGTTTCTTAATTCCTTAAGTAGCACGTCATCTTCATCTTCTCCCGTCTCTTCTCTTTCCTTTTCTCGAGCTTCTTTTTCAGTTGATTCTGAAATTTTGAAAGCGGTTTGGATAATCAGCGATTCGGATGGTCGGAGTTCGGATAACTGCAGTTGTATTGTATAGGTATAGAAAAGGCTTTGCAGAAGCATAATGTCAAGACTGATATTAAAATGTTTATTTTTCTCCCAACGTGTGATGATTTTTTATATATTATGATAAATGATAATAACCATTTTTTTTTGTAAATTATAGATAAAATGCATTAAAGCTGTAGTATGAAATATTTTTCTTTGCATTAAATATAAAAAAATTTACATGAATATGACCTACTTCACATTCATGTTCCCTTTTGCGAATATATTGAGATTTGTTATAACATAGTGAAAAGTGTCGGTAAAAATATGCCTTCACATTTCTTTTTAAGGAATGAGGTAAGTTTAAAATGTCAAACTGTAACGTGCTTTAGAGCTAAACATGTTCGTAATGGCGAAATTTTGTATGTTTATTTCAATAGCCTTGGTATATTCTTTTTACACATATTTAGAAGAAATGTTAACATCTTAAAATACTCTTTTTACAAATAGAATAAACATAATCACTTGAATTCATTTAAGGCTTTTTATATTGTTTCATGAGTTTTGTTGTTTTTTTATTTTATAGTGATTATGTTGTTTCATGTATTTTGTATGTAGAATTTTTAATATTCTTCAGGCCTGAAAATTCAGAATATTTTCTATAACTTCTCATGTCTATAACCTGTGCTTAAGTATTTAGCAGTAAAAATATTTCTTTTGATATTGTTGTTTTAATTTCTTGAATCTTTACTTTGTATATATAATTATGTGTATATTGTTTGTTGTTTTTCCCATTTATTTCATAATGTAAATTTTCACCTTTTTCAGAAGAAAATGTACTTAAATCCACATATGTCTGTCATGTATTAGTACCAGAGTTACTTTATATAAATTAAATACATTTAAAGTTTTAAGTAGTATAATTTTCTAAATTTCCAATAAAGCTTTTAGACCCCAAAATTAATTTATGCATCTACAGCACATTCTTCGACTTTGAAAACTCATGTTTGCTGTTTGTAAAGTTAAAGATTCTTATAAAGTATTTCTGCGATTGACTATAAAACACGTGGTATACAAAATGGAGGTTCAGAAGAATCGACGTCAACAGTCCGTTACGCTTACTGAACCCAGTTATAATTAAAAAGTTAAAAACGTATTCACATGGTAAAGAATAATGAATGAGTCCAAAGGGGCAATTTGTACAGAAGTTCTGTTAATTTAGTTCTGGCATTATGTGCCGTTTCACTATAAATGTGGGTACACTTTTCAAAGTGCTGTTACCAAATATTACAGCCCTGCCTTAAAGAAATTAAATAATGAAGATTCTGCATGCATGTATGTATGTTTCTCGCATTGTGAAAAAGCAACAGTACCTAGAGACATCAAATTTTGAATAACGTAGTCTTCAGGTCGAATATGGGTATCTGGAAGCCCAAATATGGAATTAGTTTTATTATCGATTTCATATTTTTTCAAACATTAAAGAATTTTTGATCAACAAACTCAAAAGATTTCAAAACTAACAATAGCAATACTGTACGGAGGAAAAAAAAAAGTTTTTACCTCCAGCACGCGAGACTGTATCGGAAATTCTAAAGATATGCTCTTTTTAAATGTTTTGTGATATTGCTTTTGAATTCAGTTTTATGGTTTAAGTGCGAAGAATATGATATTTAACAAGTGTAGCACACAAAATATTAAAAAAAACTCTCCTTTGGCGTATTATAAAATCTGAAAGCTTTCAGATTTTTTTTTACTCTTGGAATGGTTAAAACATATGTCTCTCTGTCAACTAAAAGCATATATAATGAATAATGACAGGCGTACATAAACATTTTATACTCATATTTTAGCTAAATATAATTTTTGGAATATTTTTACGTAATATTAATTGATATATGCATGTCAATTTTTCATTCATTAAATGATATAAATTTTACTTTCTTAAGTAATATATTCTAAAGCATAAAATATCATTCTAGCATATCTCCATTTTATCATGTACAAAATCATTTTGCATTTTTTTTATTAATTTTTACGTAATTATTCTTTTACTGTAATTATATTTTATATATTATTTGAGACAGCGTAATTTCATTATAGCATATATCTCCCATTTTATTACTGTAGAAGTTTACCATATATAAAATCATTTTACATATTTTTACTAATTTTACGTAATTGTTAGTCCAAACGAGCTTTGTCCCTGAGGGAATATTGTTTTCGTTTTGCGATTTTGCGTCGAATCACTCTGAATGTCCGTTTCATTGTTCATATTGTTGCCACCAAATATTATCGTCCTGCTATTATATTTGAAGAACTTAAATGATGAAAAATCTGCATAAATGTAGGTGTTCACAATGCGAGAACATGTCATCACAAGACAAAACGGTACCTAGAGCCCTCCAATTATGAATGACGTAATCCTATTGCGAATATGGGCATCTGGAAGCCCAAATTCGAAATTTTGAATTTGTTTTATTATCGATATCATATTTTGTAAAATTTTAACGAATTTTTGATTAGCAAACTTAAGGATTTCAAAGCGAGAAATGGCAACGTTGTACAGAAAAAACATTTTTATCCCCAACGTTTGAAATTGTGTATCGGAAATTCTAAAGACATGCTCAATTTAAAATTATTTTGAGATATTGCTCTTGAACTGAATTTTATGGTTTAAGTGCGAAGAACATTTGATTGGGCGGTATCATGTGCGAAGAATACATGATATTTAATAAATAAAGGTAAGACACAAATTGTTAAAAAAAAAACGCCCTTTGGACGTAATTTAAAATCTGAAACCTTTCAGATTTTTTAAAAAAATTTTATTTTGTTACTGTAATTGTATTTTAAATATGACTGGTACATTACCCTTCACTTAATAAACTCGCTAGTGATCAAAATCAACTGCTTATTACATTCTTTATTTCCATGAATCTAAACTTTGGTTCGAACGAAAACCTTGGTATGTAAATTTTTATATTTTTTTTTAACTTTCGACACTGCGGAAATGCTTTAACCTTAATTTTTAGTTATTATGCTACCTCTTAATTTTTATTTACAATTTTACTGGATATGTAAAATTCAAATCCCGGATATTCCTGTCTGTCTGTGTATGAAAATGACTACGAATATTATGATTTCCAATACTCACATCGTCGGATCAGATTTAATAAATTCAAATGATAGGAACGGAAGTGATTTTAATTAACAGAGGTTGTTCGCACATTTCTTAATGGAATTTTGTTTGGTATAGCAAATCGCTTGTTTGGAAAAACTTTTTTTTTAACTGCAGCTATATTTTTGTAAGTGTAAATTATCGTTTGCTGTTTGATAATTTGGTTTTCACGCAAAACGGCACTTCACGAAACAATGGATGGCTATGTTTGTGCTTTTTCCAAAGAAAATTATTCATACTCAATAAAAATATGCTGTGAAAGACATGATTTTTTGGGTCTAAAGCAACAATAAATAATATTCTCAGTAAGAAAGGAGAAAACCGTTTGGCTACAAGGAGAAAATTTTTCAAAATACATATCCAAGGGAAAACGGAATATTTCGAATTTTTCAAAGATAAGAATTTTAATGTTGAAAAGATAATCTTAGGAAAGTCAATCTTAAGTCAAAGGACAGTCGCATAGTTATTAAAATGACCAGTGTCAACTGTAAACAAAGTGATTAATGCTGATTTGAAGCTTAAAAAGGCGACAAAATGTAAAGTGCATCGTCCTTCTGCACGACATATCGCCTAAAGAAGGATGCGCTGTAGAATTGTCTATGAGAAACAATTATTCCGACAAAAATGTTATCACAATAGATGAATCTTGCGTATATTTAAGTAAGCTCATTAAAAAGAGATCTATTTATTGTCATCAAACAGAAGAAAAAGGATCTTACAACATGGCTCAAGAATCTAAAGAAAGTTTTTCAAAGGTATTTATGATTGTTGATAGTTTTTGATATAACGGCAAATAAAAATTAAAGAAAATGCAGAAAACTGCTAAGACCAACTCCACATATTATCAGGAACATATTTTATACCCAATTTTCAAATATGAAATATCTTCTCTTTACACACAGTGCCATCAATTAGTAGAACTGTATGAAGGCAAAACAAGCAGCCGCACTTCAAAATTCACTGTTAATTTCTTGGGAAAAAATGGAACAAGATGCGTGTGTCAGAGCCATACCCTTCACTTATATCCATACTAAATCTCCTGATGTATCATCCATGGATTTTTACTCTTTTGGACTTTTGAAAAGCGAGTAGTCCAAACGTCGACCTACAACCCTCTTTGGAAAGCTGTTGAAGAAGAATGAGAGCCATACCCTTCACTTATATCCATACTAAATCTCCTGATGTATCATCCATGGATTTTTACACTTTTGGACTTTTGAAAAGCGAGTAGTCCACACGTCGACCTACAACCCTCTTTGGAAAGGTCTTGAAGAAGAATTGGATAAATACCTCTTTCGCTACTAAAAAAAGCTTTATTGTCATGGAAATTATGGTGTAGAAGGATAGTGAAGAACAGGGACTATCAAACAGAACATTTAGAATACAAAAGTTTAGGTAAAATATTTCTGCGAATACAATGAAAATCGTCTAAAAAATGTGCAAACAGCCTCTTTACGGCGGATGCTGTAGTTTTAATTTATGCTGTATGTATCTTAATTACTCATTTTCAAATGGGTTCTTATTTAACATTTTGACCTGCACGTTCTTTTGAAATCACCTCGGCTTTCAAAAACATCGTTGCTATATTTTACACGATTCTTAAGCTTTTAATATTTTATGAAAGATATTTTTTCCTTGACACATAAAAACTCATATGTGTTTTGCGCCACAAATTCCAAACAACCATCTGAAATCAAAAACTAAATTTGTACTTGCATCCATCGCCAAAGACATACATTGCCAAAAGTATAAATAAGTACACATTTAAACACTTATATGTATTATAAAAAGGAAAATATATCTACCATTCCCCCTTCATATTCGTGAGACATGAGGAACCTATTAGAGAGGGCATTTAAACTATAAACAGCATCTGCATTATATAAATTCTATTTGTATCCTTTTTTTATGAATACTTTAAGGCGCTCATTATATAATCTGCTCCATAATTTCTTTTTCAAGTCATGTTTTGTAGGATCACGAAAAATGTAACCTGCGCGGGGAAAAAGGGGGGACAGTTCTACATCTCCCGTTCTTACTTGGCCGGTTGACGAAATTCAGCTTGCGTTTTTCATGTCTGGAAAGCACGAATTAGGATATGTATTAGATTTATATTTGGCAGGGTTCTAATATAGGTATTTTGACACAAAATCAGACTTTTTCTGAAATGACATGCCAGTTGCGATTCTACAGCTCAAATTATAGCAAACTGCCAGCGATAATAACGCCAAATGAGGTTTACGCACTTTGTTAAAATAATTTGAAATAATGAACTATGATTTTTTTCCCGCTCGCTTACAATGTAAAAAAGGAAAAGAAAATAGTTTGCTATAAACATTTGCTGAAACATTCTTGGCACGAACTCAAAAAAATGCGCCAAGATAAATTTATGAATTTCTCCTTAAATTTCGCACAAATTTTACAAAATTTAATATTTAGGCCTAATGTGAGTCATAGAATCGAAATATGGAAAAAAATGTTATTTATTTCAGAAGAAGTCCGATTTTGTGACAAAATACTTATATTAGAACAATGCTGTATATAAATCTAATGTATATTGTAAGTCGCGCTTTCGAGATATGAAAAACGCAATTTGAATTCGTCAATCAGTCCTGTTGAACAGGAGATATAGAACCGTCCGCCCACTTTTTTTTTCTTCTGCGCAGTGTATCCTTTGTTTTTCAAAATTTGATTATGTTTTGCACCTAATTTATTATTTTAATTTGTTCTTTTTGAAAAACGTATGTGAGCAAACAGCTCAGTTCAATTAATGGTGGTAGTATTACTACTAGTTCTGCTTTGATTCTTATTCATGTTAAAAATACCTTTAAGAGCATGGATGGCCGGCCTTCCTTCTCCCGCATAGTCCCGGCTGTGTTAAATTCTTCTGGTATTTTTTACTGTATTTCAATTTTACTTTTCAGTTTTACTTTCAGTTTTACTTGTTCATTCCCTGTTTGTTTGTTGCAAAAATACTATATTTTCTGAGAAGAAATGTGTAGAAATTCATATTAATTGATTACGTAAAAATGTCACAGATATTTCGTGAAATATTAACGCTTGAAATTTTCTTTATTTTACAGGCAGATGTGTCAGCCCAATCAAAAATAAAAGTAAAATCTTCAAATGTTCGTTTTGCTCTTATGTTACTGAAAATAACTACAACCTTCAAGAACATTTGCAAGTTCATAATATAGATCCTCCTTTTGTTTGTCATGTGCGCAAAAAAACGTTTACTTTGAAAAGTCAACTTAGAAGTCATTTAGAGGTTCATTCTCAGAAACAATATTTTACATGTGTAAAGTGTAATAAAACTTTTGAAAAAATATTCTATCTTAAACAACATTTAAAGATTCATACTGGAGAACGGCCTTATGCTTGTGAAATATGTGAGAAAACATTTATTCAAAAATCACATCTCGATGCACATTTAAGAATTCATTCTGGAGAAAAGCCATTTGTTTGTAAAATTTGCGGTAAAAAATTTAAGCAGCAATCACATCTTGGTGTACATTTAAAGATTCATGATGAAGAGTTTTCTTATGTTTGTGATACGTGCGATAAGAGTTTCCGCTACAAAAAAAATCTTGATGCACATTTAAGAAATCATACTGGAAAGCAGCCTTTGATTTGTCCAATATGTGATAAAACATTTGATCGTAAATCAAATCTTGACCACCATTTAAGGATTCATACTCGAGAGTTTCCTTATATCTGCGAAATATGTAACAAAAAATTCATTCAAAAATGTCAGCTTAAAAAACATTTATTGATTCATTCTGAAAAAAAGCCTTTTGTTTGTAAAATTTGCAACAAAACATTTAAGACAAAGACACATCTTGACGTGCATTTAAAGATTCATAAAGATGAGCGTTCTTATGTTTGTGATATATGCAGTAAGACTTTTCGCCAAAAAATAACTCTTCATGTGCATTTAAGAACTCATACTGGAGAACAGCCTTTTGCATGTGAAATATGTGACAAAAAGTTTAAAACTAAATCAAATCTTGCCGCACATCTAAGGATTCATACTGGGGAACGCCCTTATGCCTGTGATTGGTGTGATAAGGCTTATCAGCAAAAACACGCTCTTAATTTTCATATAAAGACTCATTCTAGAAAGAAGGGTTTTGTTTGAAATTTCTAACAAAGTTTTATAAGAAAACCATGCTTTTCAAACTCGTTTAAAATATCACGGAAGGAATAAGCTATATCGAATTACTGCTTTCGACCGCTTGTGCGAAATCTGTGTAACTGGTTCACATATCCAACAAGTAACTGAAAGATCTCTTGAGTGCCGGCCAGGATATGGTTGATTTTTCACGTTTCCGGCTGTAAAACCCTAAGATTGTCGACAGTGTAGCCTTTGAAGGAAGCATTTTTACTTCCTTGTACGATGTAAAAGAAGTATTGTTATCACGAAAAATTCCAGATATCATATTTAAACGAAAATATCCATTTTGACCGCTATCGAATGCAATTTAACGAAGTTTTTCCGTGAGATCTGTATGTAAGGACATACTCTTTTCCCCCAAACTGATTTAAAAGGGATTCTGAAGAGATTTTTTCGTGGCGTCTATACGTACGTACGTACATATAGATGTATGTATCTCGCATAACTGAAAAACGAGTTAGGACTGCTATAACATGTTGTTGTGCAGCACCCTTTTTGGTTGCATCGGCCTCACCAAAAGTATATATATACATATATATATATACCCGCTTTGTTACTCAGCTCTATGAGCTGAGTTTTTTTATTCTTATATGTTGGTAAATTGTGAATTTTTTGCTTTAAAATGATTGAATTTTGGTGCTCTTATCTTCCGGCTATGTCGGGTTAGTTAATATGCATCCAGTAGTTGTAGAATTATTAACAATTAAAAAGTTGTTTGAGTGCTGCTAAGTTTTTTCACCATAGCCACATTGGTTGACATTTGAAACTTAGTAGAGTAATGAATGAAGTCCGTTTCTGCACCTTCATTGCCGTTTGCCGAGTAATATAAATATAATTGCTTGTTTTGAGTAGAAATTGTAATTTTAATTGTAAAATATTGTTTTAACTGTATTTGGTGTTTTAGGTTTTTCTATATATTTAAATTTTTAATGAAGATATTTTCAGTTTTTATGAATTTTTGCCTTGCCTTTCAAATTGCTTTTAACTGTGCTTGGTGTTTTATGTTTTTCTGTATTTTACAATTTTTAATGAATATTTTTGGTTTTATGTATTTTTGCCTTGCCGCGGAGTGAGAACTGAATTAATTGAAGGAGAAATATATCTGTAATGAAATTCGAGGAAATAAGTTTAAATGAAATACAGCAAAAAATGCGTATAATTTAATATTCCCGTACAAGAAAGTCAGGCCTAAATTTCATTCGTACATTTTTCATTTTTCTTTGTGCATTTTGAATAAAAAATTCTGAACGGCACTGTTTCATTATTTTTTCAAGATAAAATATGTAATTTCGGAGTGAATGTCTTTTAGGTAATAACCCTATCAGGATTCGTATTTCTTTTTATCTGTTTGGCGAACGTGACGTGTCTAGACTGGACATTGAGTTGATTGCAAACTATGTCCTATGGAGTGTAGCAAAGAAGACAAGATGAGAAGTGTTAAAATTCCCCTTTATTTTTTCCGCGTTTTCACAGTCGTTCCCGCACTTCGGGATACAAAGACCAACTACTTGTGATCTGAATGTAAAAACATAAGCCTAATAACTAAATAAAATTTAAATAAGAGCTAACTTTAATATTTTACACAGATGACCAACACTAAGACTGGCCTTTTAAATTACTACGTCTGTAGTACGCAAACTGCGGAAAACTACAATACGTCTTTAGCTTTCAAGAAGACTAAAACCTCTGGCCTTAAGGGCGGACAGTAACTGATGGCAAGCTCGCGTGAAGACTCGTGGCAAGA
>KK118465.1:26917-42504 GCA_000611955.2 Stegodyphus mimosarum
ACTCTTGGCAAGCCACAACTTAAATACTTAAGCATTAGCAAATACAATTTGCATAAACATATTCACGCGTTAATTCTGACCGGAAGTGGAAAATAAGAGATGATACTAAAGTTTTAAAATAAAATAAACGTTAGTCAAACTTAAGATCCTTTCAATTTTATCATAACCTTTATTTAACACTTTGCCTAAAGAGCATTTCCATTCTATAGAAGGCCTAGGTATTAGATACAATGCCTAGGTAAAGTATATAATAATTCTCATATCTCATACTTTGCATAAAAACGCCAGGCATTCTTTAAAATGCCTAGGTATTCTATAGAATGGCGGCTTTTCATACTTCGCCAGTAATACTGATAATAAGATACATCATATGAGTGTATTGTTTGTGGCCCCAAGTATATGTATGGAATAAGTTTTGAAGAAGAATTATTGTAGAATTTGAATATGTGTATTTTTCATCAAACGTAAGGCAATTTATGTTTTATGATGATAATATGCTGTAATAATTTATTTTGAAAATAGTAGATAATACATTTTAAAGTGCATTACGAATTTTTTTCTTTGCATTAAATGTGAATTTCCTTAACATATATGTGCATATTTTTGCTTCGTACTAGAATTTTCATTTTGAATATTTTGATATTTATTATACTTTTGCCGAGTGCACCCAAAAAGAAGCTTTCAGTTTTGTGCACCGAAAAATCTGCCTTCTTGCCCGGTGGCCGAATTGTTTTTTTTTTGGCTTAGAAACTCTAATTTTAATTGTAAAATGTTTTAAAAAATTGTTTTGACTGTATTTGGTGTTCGATATTTTTCAATTTTTAATAAAGATATTTTGAATTTTTATGTATTTTTGCGTAAGTGAGAACTGAATTAATTGAATGAGAAATATATTTATAGTGAAATTCGAGGCAATAAGTTTAAATGAAATGCAGAAAAAACTGCGTGTAATTTAATATTCCGTGCATGCAAGTCATGTGGTGTACCCATCAGATTTTTTAGCAGAGCCTTAAGGATGATATCTAAGATTTATGCGTGGGAAGTATAATATTTGCTTATTTTGTACTCGCATCGAGTTAAAACGGTTGCTCGAATTTCCATGAAACTCTAATTCATGATGTCAAAGAAATCTTGCACCTACTTGGGAAAGTTATACTTTTAAGATGTCATAGCCTGATTACCTCCAAATATGTTAATGTACATTATTTTCTTAATATTAATAGACAATTACAAACATATAAGACTGTAAATATGCATGATTATACATATTTAAAGTGTATTGCATACATAATAGTAATTTTTAGTTGAGACAAGAAAATGAGACATGTCGAAATTTGCACGATTTCAAATTAAAATATAATTCTGAAAATTGTCAAATATTCAGGAACACAATAATTGGGCATTTTATACAAATACAATATTTACAATTAATTAAATTTTTTGAAAATTTAACCATTCAGTTCTGATATGCGTATAGGTAAGCTTTGTTTTTCAGGAATAACTAAATATTTTTATAAAGTTATATACAAAAATATTTATGTATAATTCAGGCACTTTTATGCGAGTAATTAGCTGAAATGTAAATGCAATTAAACCACGTGTTTTTTTTAATGTCAAAAGCTATGAGCTAGTTTTTAACATCTCTATGGTTCAGGAGAAAATGTTTACATGGAGATTGTTTTAAATTGCTTCTAAAAGATCTAATTTGTTGCCCAGGCGGTACAGTGGTTAGGGAAGCCTACGGCCCGGTTTCGAAGGCCCGGTTTCGAATCCCGGAGAAGACATTGATGTTTTTAAATGTATAGTGTCCGTGCGGCATGGGGGCATTTTAAATATGCGGCGAGCCGAAAGTCCTCTCGTGTGTGTTGATGAAAGGGGAGAGGTGTGGGAGACCCCCAGACCGGCCCCCTGAGATGCTCTTTTTCAAACCTGGAATGGAAAATAGAAGTCCAACCTCTGTTTGGAGTAGGCTGTGGCAACCATTCTTCCATGTAATATCGACATGACAACAACAGCAAAGATGTAGTTTGGATTTAACGGTATCAAACATTTTAATTTTTTTGAGTACCTCAGCCCCTAACAATCCTGTGTGCAAGTCATAACAAACCAAAATACACTGCTGGACACCCAAATTGCAACACCAAGAAAGACAAGAGATATCACAACAAAATTTATGTAGTAGATAACTTGCTGACCAAGTATCAAATGTTTAAATTTATAGACTTTTGTGAAGTGTGGTTCCTTCCAGAATCAGTAGCCAGAGTAGCCGCCATTGTTGGAGATCACCGCTGCCACACGCCTCGGCATTGATTCAAAGAGACTTTGAATGTGTTCTTGGGGTACAGCAGACTTAGCAGTTTCCACGCGTTGCCAAAGTTGATCTGGTGTGGCAGCTTGGGATGTAATCTGGGTCAATCATTCAGCAACCATGGACCACATGTTTTCTGTCGGCGAAAGATCCGGAGAACCGAGCCGGCCAGGAAGGCAATTCAATCTGGCGATTGACGAAGAACCCTTGGACAATGCGTGCCACGTGTGTTCGCGCATGATTCTGTTGAAATATGGCTGTGGGCAAGCCCTGAAGGTAAGGAAGGACAACTGTCTCCAACACCTGGAATATGTAGCGCTGGCTGTTTAAGGTACCGGCAGTGCGTACGAGAGGAGTGCGAGAGTGATATCCAATACCGCCTCATACCAAAATACCCGGTGCAGGACCAGTGTCGCGGCGCATAACGCAGCTGTTCAGCATCCTCTCTCCGCGTTGTCTCCAGACTCGAATCCGACCATCGTGGTGTTGCAGACAGAAGCGTGACTCGTCAGTAAAGGGAGGGCTTGCTAGAGGGCTTACAAGCGATCAGAAACGAAAATAATATATATATATTTATTCCATTTATTTTCTAGCATAAATTTTCATATTAATATATATATATATATATATATATATTAATATGAAATAATAAAAACAGCAAACTTGAAAGTAATGACCATCAGGAATTTTGATGGCGTAGATCCATAATGAATCGGAAATTGGAGACGAAGGCAGATTAAATCTTCATTTTTTATTTCAGCTTGTTGTGGCCCCAATCAAGTTGGCACCTTAATTGTGCCTATACCAAAAAGCTAACATTTTAGATTAATTTTCAGTAAGATAGAAGAAGCAGACAGGGAGCAGTGCAGCTAGGCCAAAGCGTTGAAAGCAAGTGCGTTATGCTCGGGGTGAAATCTTAATTCAGATTGAGTTAGTTTTGGTTCTCAATGCATTTTGATTGGATATTTAATATTGCTATAAAATTACTATTGGCTGCTTGAGTTTTAGTTCCATTTATATCACCAGAATTATCTAAGAGTCATATGACATGAATTAATCTAGAATAACGCAGTGTAGAGAGAGGTTACTATTTTTAGAATTGAGAAGGGAAGTTTGCGTTGCTAATTTAATCTTTTACATATTCATTATTTTTCTTACACACACACATATATATATGGAATCAATAGTAAACATATATATATATATATATTTACTATTGATTCCATTTATTTCGTAGCATAAATTTTCACTTACTTTTAAAAAACATGTGTATTTAAATCCATATTTGTCTGTCGTGTGTTTTGTTTGTCGTATTTGTCTGTCATTTGTTTTCTCACGCATTTGTCTGTCTGTTCATGTTTATATAAGCTGTAGTTTCGTAAACATAACTTATTCTCTGATATCATTGATTTTATATTATTCCTCCAATTTTTTTTATAAATTTGTTTACTGTTGATTCCATTTATTTTCTAGCATAAATTTTCACTTATTTTATAAAAGCATGTGCATTTAAATCCATGTGTTACTATCACAGTCACTTTCTATATTTTGTAGACAAAATATATTGAAATTCTTATTACTTTAATAATGTCGTAGATACTTTCATGAAAGATTAATTGCTGAAATCTTTACAGGCATATCTAGCAGAAATCTAACTGAAAATGCCTACAACGTTCAAGAACATTTCCAAGTTGATGAGATGCGTCGTTTTGATAGTGATTCAGGTCAATTTCGAAATCATTCAGAGTCTAATTTTTGGAAACGATATTATGAATGTGAAATGTGTGATAGAGCTTTTAAAAATAAAGAATTGCTTAAACAACATTTCAGGATTCATACTGGAGAGCGGCCTTATGCTTGTAAAATGTGTAGTAAAAGATTTACTCAAAGATCACATCTTAATGCACATTTAAGAATTCATTCTGGAGAGAAGCCATTTGTTTGTAAAATCTGCAACAAAGCGTTTAAGCAAAAATCGAATCTTGATTCACATTTAAAGAATCATACAGGAGACTCTCCGTTGGGATAAGACTTTTCGCATTGAGCAAAATTTTGATGCGCATTTAAAGATTGATTCTGAAAAGCATCCTCCGCTTTGTTTATGAAATATGTGGCAAAACATTTCATCAAGAATGACATCTTGAGACTCGGATTTAAGACTTCAAACTGGAAAGTACCCTTTTGTTTGTGCTTTTTGTGATAAGACTGTAAATTGCTGTAATTCATTACTCAATGGACACTGCGCAAAAGAAAAAAAAATGGATCAGTTCTACATCACCCATTCCGAGTTGAGCTCCCGAGCGTGTAGGACGCTTTTCAGTTTTCTGCACACTTGTTCTCGTACTGACCCAGTCCCGTAGGCGGTCAGTGATTCTGCTTAGCTTGATCTTTACTGAACTGTATCTAGACTTTCTGGAGTCACCTTTCTAACATGTCCTTTTTTAGGACACCCTTAACAGATGATGACTATAAAAGTGATTTATCGGACTCAGGAAAATCTACACTTTCGTTACCCAGCACATCTAGGAGAGAGGAATTCCTAAAAGAACCTCGACCCAAAAGGAAAAGCAAAGGAAAAGATAAAATGGAAATAGCGGATAAGAAGACCAAAACAACAGGACCTGAACTCGATGATAAGGTAAATGAGGAAGAACTGAAGCAACAACTCAAGGAAAATGATACAGCAGCTCTTCTCAAGATGCTAGCAAAGCTAGAGACCCTCACAGACGAAGAAGAAAAACGGAAACTGCTCGCAGAGCATCTCCGCAAAACAGAAGAAATAGGCAAGAAAATCTCGATATACGTGAGGAGAAACAATGCACAAGCTAAAACGCAGCAAGATTCAGTTAACCAAAAACAACTAAGTCTAACCCAGAAGGACCGTGGATATCGCCAAAAAAAGTGGCAAAATTACCTGACCCTTCGGCACCCATGGAAATTGCACAAGAAAATCGTTTCCAAATACTGCAAGAACTATTCACCCAGGACACGGAAGGAGGAGCGAAAGAAGAGTCCCCGCCCCCGCCCATTGTATTCCCCTGCGAGGAAACTGATTGGATAGAAATAGATGCACTACTCCAGAAAAACTGCACAGCACCCTATGAGTGCCAACTGAAGGCAAAATCAATCCATCTTTATACAAAGAATCTAAAGGATTACAGTAGAATTAATCAAGTACTGATCGAGAAGAGCATCCCGCATCACACGTACAGATACGAATGTGAAAAACCAATTAAAGCAATACTAAAGAATATACCACCCACTTATGCCGAAGAAATAATCCTGCAGGAATTGAACCGAAGAAAATTTCCAGTCATAAAAGTCAAACAATTTACGAAGAAGCAAAAAAATCAGAACGTCAAGCTCCCGATTTACCTCCTGGAATTAAAGCGAACAAATAAAGGAAATCAAATCTTTAATCTAAACAACCTATTCAGTTTCCCGGCGACAGTTGAAAAATTCAACCCAAAAAAACGACCTATCCAGTGTTTCAGATGCCAGCAGTATGGCCACTCACAAATGTTTTGCAGCAATCCTACAAGATGTGTGAAATGCGGACTCCCTCATAGAAGCAACGAATGCGCCATGAAGCCGGATGAGCAGCCAATGTGTATATTCTGTGAAGGAAATCATGTTAGCAGCTACAGAGGATGCAAAGAATACCAAAGGAAATTTGAAAGGAAGAAATATCAACCCCCTCAACAAGTACCAAAATTAAACGAAGAAAACTTCCCAAATATGTTAAACGCTGCTACACCAAGAAAAGTACTGACAACGCTTTACAGCGAGAAGTTGAAAAATAATATCCCTCAGCCGCCCGAAAATATACAAGACGCAGTCTCCTGGATTAAAGACGAAAAAGTCAATACATTCCTTAGAACAGTTATCCCTATTATTGGGAAAATCAAGCGAGCAAAGACTTCTGCAGATAAATTACAATTTGGATTTGAAGCAGCAATGATACTGATAAAATTCGCAGAAGATGAAAATTAAATTCAGTAAAGACCCACCACGACTACTTATGGCCAATCAGATTGCGCTGCATTCAGTTAGCTCCGCCCACCATCAAATACATTCTACTTTTTCCTATTAGGTAGGTCTCGTCTGCCATACTTTTCGTCTGTGGGTATGAAGTCTCATCTCCCGTTTCTCATTGAGAATTTAATGAATAAATTCTCTGATCACTTCCAAATATGTTATGGTAGGAAAGTTATGTCCCCTCTCCCCACGTGTTATACACAGGATGATGGCTCTTCAGCCTAGGTGCCTGTTTACATGTGCTCCGCACCTGAGACTTCTACATCACCCGTTCTACTTGGTCCGATTGACGAAATTCAACTTGCGTTTTTTCATGTCCCGATTCTAGTATAGGCATTTTTACACAAAATCGGACTTTTTCTGAAATGACATGCCAATTCTTTTCCATATTTCGACTCTACGACTGCAAATTATGCCAAACTGTTAAGTTTTGTAAAAATGGCACGAATAGTTTTTACAAATTAGCTTTCAAGATTTTAGCTCCTCAATATAAATTGAAATTTATATATTGTGGGGTTCCACTCTTTTTTTTCTCAGTTCAATGTGAGGAACCTTGTCCACTGATAAGCGTATAATCGCTTGAATGTGTGAACAGAGATGTAAGACTCAAGAAGGGTATAAGAATCAGCACAGTCTGCTCCTATCTCAGAGCGTACAGCAAAGCCTCCATTTGGGCTTGAATTCAAATGAATAAGAATTAAAAACTTAACTAATGCTTAACTAACAGATATAGCCGAAGCTATTAGGATTCTAAGTAGTTGTCCCCTAAATCTCAATTAAGTAGGCGAAGCTATCGAGGGCCTAAAGTACGGATGAGCGTAGTAATGGCTTAGAGAGAGACGTAGCCCAAAGGCAAAAGCGCGCTAGTCAGAAACTCTGGCTCTCTAACGAAGTCATTGAAGCATCGACTTAAATACTACTCTTATTCATTTGCATTAACCGAGTTTCTGAAAATACATTCTGGTAGAAAATTGTAAGCTCAAGTTAGAAGAGATAGGAAAGGTGCATAAAATTAAAATAACTGTTATAAAGTTACGGTAAACCGTACAATATATTTATTAACATCTCTTTATTTATTAAACTTATTTGATTCTTCATATTGCATTTCGAAATTTAGGTTCATTCCAAATAAAAATCTCCCATTTTTTATTTATATTTAAATAATTTTCATAAATTTTTCCGAAAAACATTTGAACCTATAAAACTATATAACATACTATTATAACCTATAAAATTTTTACCATCATTTTAAAGTGAAGTATAAAGTATTAAAGTAGATGTATTTCTAAGTAAATCCTGCAAAAAAATTTAGAGTTTTTTATTCAAAATTTCCTAAGGTATACACAAATTTATATATTGGCGCGTTCTGAAATTTGGCATATATTTAATAAGCGATAATAACGCCAAGTGTGGTTTACGCACTTTGTGAAAATTATTTGAAAGTGTGAACGATGATCACTTTTTCGCTCGTGTCCAATGAAAAAAAGGAGAGGAAAATAGATTGCTATAAATGAAGAAGTTTGCCAAATGAATTGTTCTTGGCGCAAACTTAAAAAATGCGTCAAGATAAATTTTTGAATTTCTCTGTAAATTTCGGAGCAAATTTTACAAAATTCAGCATTCAGGCATAATTTGAGTCGTAGTATCGAAATATGGAAAAAAAATGGCATGTCAATTCAGAAAAGTCCGATTTTGTGTCAAAATCCGTATATTAGAACACTGAGATATAAAAATCTAATATATATCCTAAGTCACGCATTCGAGACATGAAAAACGCAATTTGAATTTTGTCAATCGGCCCAGTAGAACGTGAGATATAGAGCTGCGCCATTTTTTTTTTTTTTTTTTTTTTTTTTTTTTTTTGTTTTTTTTTTTTTTTTTGGAAAAAAAAAATTTTTTTTTTTTTTTTTTTTTTTTTTGCAGTGTACGTTTAAAGATTTATGACTGACTGTGGCTTTTGGTTTGAGATTTGCAACAAAACGTTTAATCAAAAACATGCTCTTAAAACTCATTTAAAATATATGGAGTGTTGTTAGGAAATAACTGTATTTTCCCGTTCGTAAATGGTTCAGCTGGCAGTGGTTCGAATTCTAGAGAATGCAGTTGACTTTTCCTGTTTCCTGATCTTAAACTTGTAAGATATGTGCAATATATTTCTATAAGTGTATTGTCTGTGAGAGCTAATGCAGATACAGAGCATAATTGTAGAAGCTGTATGAATCAGCTGATATGTATTATGAATGCTGATGTGTCGATGATGTTTAGAACCAGAACTTGGGGAGGGGGAATTTTGGATTTTTGATATAAATATATATCAGGGGTGGCTAAACTTCAAGCCGACAGGAGCCGTATGGTAGATTTCATGAACATTCGAGAGCTACAAATACACATTTATATAGTTTCAAAAGTAATAAGATAGGTTTTTGAGAATAAAGAAACTTTTGAAGTAAATTAACGATAACTTCCCATTTTATATGTGATTAAAATGGTTACATATAAATATGAATAAATAATTCATATATTTCTTGCATTGTTTTCAGAAAAGTTCCAAGAAAATATAAATTTTTACCACTTGCACTGTGCAGTTGAGCGTTGAGGTATAAAACCAAATATTGTGTCATTTGGAATGTTCTGCGTTTCTTTAAATGAAAGCACACATTTATTTATTTATTTTGCTGCAGCTAATAAGGAGTGTTCTTTATTGAAGCGGATATCCAAATATGTCGTTTCTGCTCACATTCTTGCTTGTACTGTTGTATTAATTTTTTTCCCAATGTAGTGCTAAGAATCGAAGCTTATTTTCATTATGTTATGCTCTTTTATTTTAAAAAAAGGGGAAAATGCCGTCAAACTGCTTGTGAATTGTTTGCTACATGTATATAAAATGCTGTTTCTGATGACATAGTCCGAAGACGGTTTGAGATGTCAAAGAACCGGAAGTTCATGTTCGAAAATTATATCCATCCTGGATGACCATTAAACGGAGCAAGGAGGAGGATGATCAATGATATCCATCCATATTATTAAAAGGAGTAATGATATCCGTTCTGGATGACTATTAAAAGGAGCATTTATAGCGTAAGCAAGGACATATTAAAAGGAGCTCTCGCTGAAAACCTACATTATACATTGAAAGCTTAGAGACGAAGATAACAAAACTGGATTTTATAAATCACCAGGCTTTATTTTCCCTCATATCAAATCATTTCTTAGTAGATAAGATACTTCAAGATCATAAGCAACTATAATAATTTTTTACACGTCATATATTCTTAGAATATGAACAAAGGAGGGCATAGCAGCATAGAGATGTTTGCATGGTGGAAGCTACGGAAAGGAATGAAGTAGTTGTTGTGCCAAGAATATTTATACTAAATCTGATGCATAAGTACAGCTAATCTGTGATTGGTTAATTTGAGGTTGTTATGTGACGTGGAAGGATTTCGAATTTGGGAGAACGGATCAATTTAGGGGGACAACACCAAATGTAGAATAGTTAATTTTGAGGCTGACAATTATTCTTAAAGCAACTATCGTATATTTTAGGAACTATCCGACAGTTTTACATTCCAAAAAGTACAGTACATAGTTATTTAAAGAAGTACATAGTTATTATTTTATGTATGTAATCTGCTTCGATATATAGGTACCCTATACTTTTAAATAGAGCAGAATATGCTCGCTCGAGTTTTAGCATGTTATTGTTTGCTGAAAAAAATAAAGAAGCTCTTTTTTGAAACAATTCATTACTGGAGATGAGAAGTGGATATTATACTACGATCTTACAGAAAAAATATTATGAAGTAATCCAGGAATACCTCGTTGAGTACCATCAAAAATGCGTTGCATCCCAAAAAGTAACGCTTTTTTGAGATTATAAAGGAACTGTAAATTAAGAATTGTTGCCACCAGATCAGACACAAAATTTAGAAATTGCTGCTCCCAAATGGCAGTTTTAAAACTAGAAATCTAAGCAAAGCGCTCAGAACTGACCAATGAAGAACATCAGTGAATAAACACGTAAGCCGTAAGAAGGGTTAACTACCCTTTATTTTTTAGAATAAATACAATCAACTCCTACTTGGAGTATACACAAAGCCTCTACTTGGGCTTGAACTTAAATAACTATGAAATTAAACTAAACTAGCTTAACTAAGCTATCTGAAAGGTATAGCCAAAGCTATCAGAACTCTAAGTAGCGGGCCTCTGCCAAGCAAGGGCCTAAGGTATGGCCGAGCGTAGTAGCTCAGAGAGAATGTAGCCAATTGTCAAACGCGCGCTAGTCAGGAAAATCAGACTCTCTCTGTAGAAGTCGGTGAAGCATCGACTTAAATAGTACTCATTTGCATTCACTGCGTTTCTGAATTTACATTCCAGCAGGAAATTGTAAGCTGAATTTAGAATGAATAGGACAGAAGCAAAATTTAATACGAACCAAAAAAATTTCTTTCCAGTTGCATCTCTTTGTCATTGCAACTAAATAAGAAATATTTTGTTGCATGCATATCAGCTTTATACAGCGTTAAATAAGCTGCTAATTCCGTATATGAACAAATATTTGATTAAGAATTTCCAGAGACTGAGTTTTAAAACTACAAAATGAGTATCGAATATGCATGTATTGAATCCTAAGTTTTGCACTTCAAATTTCATTAATAAATCTTAGATATGCTGATGTTGCATTATACACTTTTACGATAAAGAGAAGAAATACTCATAACTTCATTTCACAAGCATTTTCTCACTTTCTGATAATTGAATTGGATCTTTAGAGTTTATATTCGAATGACTACTGCGTCAAGAATATTTGTGTATTGGTGTAGATAGTAAATTTCATCTTTTTGTGTAGTAATTGCTAATAGTAATTAGTATGTAAGACTTTGTTGATACGTGATGAACTGCCTTGTTGGTGTGAGTATTATTAATGACTTTTTATTTATTTAAGGTATTCTCAAGGTAACGTGTGATTTATCAAAGCAAAAGAAAAAGGATTGGATACTGAACGTGTCTGCAACGGATAGCCAACATTTTGCTGACGTCATGACGGTTAATTTAAAGGTAGTGTCCCAAACTTCTGGTCGCAATAAAGGAGGAGTTGCTATTGATTGCAGGAAGTTGGACGTTACCGACCGCTACATGGATCTCCTAAGCTTGGGAAACAGTCAGAATAAGGCTACGAACAGAAAGGAGGAGGCTGCTCCTGAAAGATTCGGGGATAACAGACACTCGCCAGAATTCTTGTCAACTATACCTTCTGAAGTGTGGATTAACGAATCTGCAACCGTTGGGTCTGAGGTAAATAATTCAATAGACATACTTATTACATTTTTACTATCCCTTTCTAAGGGAATATTTCTTTACATTTAAAACTCATTTTTTTCCTTTGTAACACACCTACAGGGAATTTCAAAGAACCTTCACATAAATAACGAGCGATGATTTATGATGAATTATAGAGCAGTCTTTGAGGGAGAGTTTTTTCAACTCCGACTACCATTTTTCTAAAGCAATCGTTAAATCGTCAGCTTGGACGTAATTATGAGAAAACTGTGTGAAATATCAAATAAATATCTAATAGTCATGAATTACCACATGATGAAGTTACTTATTTAATTAACAGCTAGATCAGTTGATTGCCATCTACGATCTATAGTTCTAAGTTCATTAAAATACATCATGTGTCGGATTTCTGTGTGAAGTAATTCTGCTGTACTGATATTTTAATATTTGCGTAAGAGGAATTGAATATTACGCCAGTAATCTACTTAGGAGTCAAGATAGAAAATCACTAAAATGACTACACTGTGATCCAAATGTGTTGTTGCCTTTGTGTTTCATATTTCAGCATTGTTTCATTTCTCTATAGTTATAATGCTTAAACGTTGTAGTTAACGATAATACGCACTTTAGAGTTTTAGGCCGAAAGTTAGTCATACATGAATTTAAGTGTTGAATAAATAGCAATGTATAAATTATTGTAGCTGGTTTGTATTTCCAGAAGTGCTTCTTATTATTATTTTCTAACGTCTTCCTTAATTTATAATCTTCAGTTAATACAAAAATACTTTAACTGTTTTAAAGTTTGTGAAAATTGCTTTCAAATACTAAGCTGTAGCTAAATGGTTCCTATTATAAGAATTTGTGTAAGTGTTTTATTATTATTATTATCATGATATTACTGTTATTATTATTATTATTATTCTATTAATATTTTTATTGTTATTATTATTTCATTTTGGAATTGCAAATAAAATGCATTTTAAATTGTAGTATGAAATTTTTGATTTTGCATTAAATGTAAATCTTTTTAACTTAAACATGCCATATTTTTGCTTCACATTTATATTTTCATTTCCGAATATATTGATACTTGTTATAAGATATTGACAAATGTTGGTAAAATTATATGTTGATATTTCTTTCGAAGGAAACTGTTAAGTTTAAAACGCGATTTACATTCCAGCAGGAAATTGTAAGCTGAATTTAGAATGAATAGGACAGAAGCAAAATTTAAAGTAACTGTTAAATAAACTTGGGATAAACCTTACAAAATATAAGGTAAACAAAAATATGAACGTATACAATATGAACATATAACTCTCCATATTTCTATGGATGTGTACCGATGTTCGATGCGGAGGCCTTTTGGAACACGGCGACGTCTACACGATAGTTTAGTTCATCAGTTCTTGCCAAACAGATGTACCGATCCACCCTATTCTAACCTTTAAACTGTAAAGGTGGTCAAACGGCTTACAGTCTCATCTTAAATTCCTAAGTAAAATAACTCAGAAGACGGTTTAAAATATATTTTTTTTATTTTATTGTCAACCTAACGATTTATTGTTAGCCAACCAACGTAAAGAAAAGAAATCTTAAATGGAGTTTGAAATGGAGCCTGCAGACATTCAAGGCTAGTATGGCTTTAGAAAGCGAAGGATCAGGCTTAAAAAGTAAACGTTTACGAGCATAAACTCTAAAAAGATCTCACATTATTGAGTGAAATTTGTAGTGATCATAGAACAACTTTCCATTGGGCTACTAAGCTTTCGTGAAGACCGTGTCAGACGTATATGATGACAGAAAATAAGGAAGACAAGAAACAAGTTAAGAAGCCGCTCAGTATAGCTGCATCGCAGCGATGCAACTATACTGAGCGGCAGTACTAAGAGCTGAAAAAGTTTAGAAATACCGGGTAGCAAAAAGCCTACCGCCGGCTTTAACCTAGTGTGATATTTGTGTCGAACTAGAAAGAAAGATGTTCTTCAAACAGTGTACGAGAAAATATCACAACCTAAAGCGATTTCACCAGCATCAGTATGCCTAAATTTGACAAAAACTTGGCAGAAAAGAGAAATAAATGTTCAGTTAATTCCTCATTGCTTGATGCAATATTATTAAATACGAAGATTTGGCGATGAAAGGGAAATATTTCTACCTGGAGTGACAGCAACTGGTAAACCGTGAATTAAATATTTTGACCATGAATGAAATTGTTATCAATCCAGGAATTATTCCCGTGACCCCAAATATTTGATCCTGCCCAACCATTGGTAAAATAAATTATAATTTCTGCTTAGGATTACCAAGGAATGATTACTAAAGGTAGAGTTTTGCGTGAAAAAGTGTTTATTACTGCATATTACTGTGAGTGGTTCGAAAAATGTGAAGGACTTACATAAAAATGACTTGGCTTGACTTGCTTAGGGATAGGGAATTCATTTTGAAGGACATTCACAGAAAATTGAGACAAGTCCCCTAACTAAGTATGATCGAGAAGTTACACCTCACCAAACATAAAATCCTAGGATTTAAAATTCTTCCCTAAACTGAAAGTAATCCTGCATGGACTTCAGGGCGTAACAAGTTTCTTGAGCAGTTATTTAAGCCATTCAGGGGCTGAATAAAAATGGTAACCTACAACCGATAGCAGATCTTCCAAGTAGATCACAACTGTTGGGATTCACCTGGAATATTTGCTATCCTTTCTAGAGTAATATTTTTATTGAAGAATGAGATTACGCCGAAGGAATGTAAGTATAAACTGCCTGAAGTAAAATTAACCTGAGAGAAAAAATACTAGGAAGCATTACTTTTCAGACTAACTTCCTATTCTGTGGTATTTCATATTCCAACGGCCATTATCTACATAAAAAGTGATATAACTGGAATAGTAATTGCCAGAAATGGAATTATTTGCAATTTTGTTTGTTATTCTGATGACAAACTTGCTATGAATAGTTTGAAATCGATTAAATCAGTGATTCTCAACCGGTGGCAGGCAAAGAAACAAAGTATTTTTAACTATAAAATTCGAAAATCTCGTAAAGAAAATGAACAATTGGTAGAAATTTTGTGTGATTGAACTCTAACTGAAAATTTCAAAAATAATACGCTTGTTAACTTTAGGCTGAACTGATAAAAAGAATGTAAAGGCATTTCAAATAAAGCTATTAAATTTTTATTTCCTTTTTGCACATCCTATTTGTGTGAACAGAGATTTTCTTCCATGTTACATTTGAAAAAAAAAGAACAAAATTAAAAGTAGATCCTAATTTACGGTTAAAGCTAAGTGAAATAAAAAGAAATTAATCTCTCTTAAACAGGCCCAAATTTCACAATAAATTTTAGAATTAAAGTATTATAACTTAAATTTTAATAATTAAAATGGTAACTAATTTTTAATCTAATACTATTTTTTATGTTTGCATATTTAATAGAAATAGCCAACAGGCTGTGCAAATGGCAAAGTATATTTTTTTAATACGTTTCTTGAGAAATTGAAAAATAATCATTATAAAATGTAATGGTAATACTAAAGTTTTTCAATTTTTGTTTAGATAGTTCGCGTTAGTCAAAAGGTTGAGAACCCCTGGGTTAAATTACACCGATTAATAAAAAGTGCCAATGCATGATTTATATTTCAAATTTCATCTATATTTCAAAAATCAAGCTACTATTTATTTCAAACAAGTCGCATTTCAGAGGGCAAAGGACAGCACGTAGCTCGGAACTCGCATTTAAAGTGTCGAAGAGCCGCAGTTTGGCAAAGCCTGATATATATTATATGAGCACGTTGTTTGTGGCAACATAGAAGAGATTTTGTAGAAGCATAATTGTAAAGACTGATATAAATTTATTTATTTTTTCCGAAACGCATTGTGAATTTTTATAAATTATGATGACACTAATAATTTATTTTGAAATTTTATTAATATTATTCTATTATTATTATTATTAT
>KK118465.1:42654-80088 GCA_000611955.2 Stegodyphus mimosarum
TGAAAGCTAAATATCTTTCTAACCAGGAAATGTTTTTTGCTTATTTCAGTACCATTTATACTGATTTGCTTTTGTACTTTGTGTTCCATGTATTGAGTTATTTTAAATTTAAAAAAAAAAGAAAGAAAGAAAAGAAGTCTGAAAGCTTTCAGATTTTATATTACGCCAAAAGACCTCTTTTTTAACATTTTGTGTGTTACCTTTATTTATTAAATATCATGTTCTTTGCACTTAAACCACATAAAATTCAATTCAAAGCCAATATCACAAAATATCTAAAAACAGCGTATCAGTACAATTTCCGATACAAAATCTCGCGCGCTGGAGATAAAAAAAAGTGCTCTTTTCTACACAGTGCTGTCATTGCTCGGTTTGAAATCGCTCAGTTTGTTAATCAAAAATTCGTTCAAGTTTTACAAAATTTGAAGTAGATAATAAAACAAACTGGGAATTCAAAATTCGGGCTTCGAAGTGCCCATGTTCGGTTGAAGGACTACGCTATTCAAAATTTGATAGCTCTAGATATCGTTGTTTTTTTACAATGCCAGACACATTCATGTATTCATGCAGATTCTTCATTATTTAGTTTCTTAAAATATAATACAATTTGTGGCAACAGTTTGAAAAGAGAAGTGACGCAAAGCTCCGTTTTGAAAATAACGGTCCTATGGGTCTAAAGCCCCATTAGGCTAATAAAGTACCCTCTCTTAGACAAAATTGTAAATTGAACAGCATTATGAATATATTAATCAATATTTTTAACAGATTTTTTTTAAAGTTAGAAACATAATTTGTAATTCAAATGACTTTCTTTAAAAATAATAGAATTTATTTAAAAACTAATATATTTTATTATTGTGACTCCAAATCTGCTCTTTTTTAACGTAAAATTAAAGGTAATTCTTAAAATTTATGATCGGGAAGCATAATAGTTGTTCATTTTGTACTCACATCGGTTTTTATACAATTGTTGAAATTTTCTTGAAATTCTGATCCAGAATGTACAATATTTTCGTAGTAAAGAAATGTCAAAATATTGTAGAGACATTAGGTATTTTTTTGAAGCAGGAGAGATGAAAAATGAGCAGTGCTCTTGTCGGGATTCGAACCACGGACCTCTCGAATACGCGCCGAGTGTGCTAATCACTACACCACGAAGTCAGCTAAGAAGGCGAGAGAAATACCTTATAAGATTGTACATAAACATAATTAGATATTTAAACGAGTATATTGCAGACAAATTCATTTGAGACAAAAAATGCCGAGTCGAAATTTTCATGATTTGAAACTTAATTCGTGTATCTGGAATATTTCAGGTCAGAAGCACGCTAATCGGTTATTTTTTACGTTATTGCACAATTAAGATTTCCTTAGATTCCACTCAGTCAATTCAGATATCCAGAAAAATTTAATTTTTCTATCATGCATAACTAAAACATTTGTATAAAACTGTGCCATCGCCAACCTCTCGAGAGAACTTTCGGCTGGCCGCAAATTTAGAGTGCCCTCATGCAGCACCGACAATATACATTTAGAAATATCCATGCCTTCTCTGGGATTCGAAGCCGTACGCGAAATGGACAGTGTATCCAGGTTTCCAAAGTATCCAAGAAAAGAACAGTGTACCCAGGTTCAAAGAAAAGTTTAAGGATGGCGCGAAATGTCGCGACGACCCGAGTATGAAACAACGGCAATGTGAAGAATGGCAAAAAAGAAAATGTCCTAGTGAACAAATTCGTCAAGGAAATCCCCCATTGCAGACAAACTTTATAATGACTATCTCGATTAAATTTCGCTGCTCGTATGAATTGTTCTTTAGTTTTTAAAGATCTATCTCTAGTTTTGACTTTTTCTCCATGAGATCCTTGATTCCAGTGACATCACATCTCCAAAGATCAGCAATTTCCGTTTTCTTCACAGACAGTGATGTTAGAATCATTGGAAAGTTTTCTGTTATAGTACCTACTTGTTAGACAAATGTCTTTCTGATATAGATTGCGTCTGCAAATAAACATGAGGATAATATCTTTTTTTCTCCCGGTCAAAGCTTACAAATAGTATCTGTTCCAATGAGGACTTGAATAGTTACGTAAGAAGGGTCAGTATCAAATAGAACAACATTCAGTCTTTCAGTTCCTCCAACTAAGAGCCTTTCACGTATCATATCTTGATCCAAGACTTCAAAACCGGAAGTAAAATTCCCATTTAATTGCTTTATTTTGTAATAGTTATGCTTATTTTCCGCAGTAGAAACACCACAGACGAAGTGTGTTTAATTGTCTCTTGATATTTTATAGGACATTTCATTTCTTCTACAATATCTCTTAAAATGTGATCAATATCTGTTAAACCTTTGTGGGCCAGTATCACATAGCACGCAAAATCTTCTGTCTTTATCACCAGAGAGAAGGTTTGCTGAAATCTGAAGAAATACTTTCGGATTTGAACTTATACCTTATACGATAACATTTTTTCCAGGAGAAATTTCTTCTTCGTTCTTCTTATTACGCTTGTTGGAAGTTTGAAATTGATCACACATCAAGAGAACAAGCTTTTTACTATAAATGACACATTTAAAAAACATGCGAGACTTTCTACCTGAATAACCAGGAACAAGTAATTTAAAATAACATTTCTTACCTTTACTATCTTTTGTCTTTGTTCTAGTGCCAGTTTTTGAGCATTAGCACTAACATATTTGCCTTTACAAAATATGTCTCTTGGTTTTTTTCTTTAAGTTCTTTGGTGGATGTCAGCAGCAGAGATGCCGTAGTAATTTTGCCTGCTTGATGTTCCAAATGGTATTTATTTTTTTCTAGGCATCTTCCTATTTCCATTTTTAGTTAAACCAAAACCCAACATCGCCAAAGATATCTTTTACCCTTCCTGTGCTAGGCCGTTGAGGAATGACATCAGTTTGTTCAAATTTTACTTCTCATCCTTTACAGAACTGGAAGATGGGCTTATATCATAAGCTTTTAGAAAGTCCTCCTTAAAGCACGATTTCACCATTGGATAAAGAATGACGCATTATAACTCCCAGTATTCCAAGAGCTCGCAAATAAGTTTCAAGTTTGTCGTGGAGGAATATCATCAGTAAGCTTATAGGGTTTTGGGTTTATCTGGAAACTAAAGGACCTTACACACTGGGGTTTATCTGAGCTAACGGAGACATCTGACATAGCCGATCCATCTCCAAAAACACTTTTTCCTCAGCGCAGGGAGTTGAAAAATCTGAACTGCACGTATAGCTGAGCTAGTTGACTCATGGAACTGACTACCTTAGCTCAAACGAACCCCAGTGTGAATGGCCCTTAAGGTGAATATAAGTTCGTTTTCCTGTTTTTTTGTGTCGTCATAGAACCCTACAATACTCTTCCCTGGAAATGTCTTACGCTGGGAATTCTTGTCATATAAGTCTATTATTCCAACGCCATGTATATCTTTTCAATGCGCTGATCAGTTTGTGCAGGAAAAAATTGGGTGTTGCCATTCGAAAACATCGAAATTTCTTCACTGCAACGACAACCGTCAGACTATCACAATCTCGAGGGCAAGCCTTGAGATAACAATGTCTGAAATTTCTTTTCGATTGGTTGAGGGGACCGCTAGGAGTTCATATATCGTTTTTTAATGATATCTTGTAGCTGATTGACGTCTACATTCTCATGTGCTCAACTGCCATTTCGATCCGAACCCTGCAATATTTTCTCCCTCCTTTCTGCAGGCCTTCGTTAGCACACTCGGCGCGTATTCGAGAGGTCCAGGCTCGAGTTCCGGTGCGAGTATTTCTCATTTTCCGTATACTCCTGCTTTAAAAATACCAAATGTCCCTACAAGCTTTGGTTGGATTTCACAAAGACTACTAATTTTAACATTTCCCTGACATATACCACCAAAATGTCTTCTCTGCCGAAACGAGCTTTTAAAGTATCTACAGCCTTTGGACAATTAGTGGGAAACTTTCCACTTCCTCTTGTTCTGGAACCAATGGCAGTTGCTTACACTAAATATGGAATTAGGTTCCAGTAACAATATTATCATCTTTATAAATATGTTAAAATTGGCTACAAAAGGGATACCCATTCTTTTAAATGATTGGCAAACTGTCTGAACTGTAATACAGGGTGTTTATAAAGTCCCGGACCCATTTTGATGTTTAATAACTCATAAAATAATAAAGATAGGTTAAGTTAATAACATAAATGGTTAGATAGACTCAAAAAGTTTCATGACCCTTGTCAATGATCTTCCACGTGTGCCACCTTCATCGCACGGAGAATATCAAGTCGATATTCAATTTCACGCCAGGTACCGGCAAGCATGTCGGCATCCACAGAGGCTATTGCGGTTGTCATTCTGGCTTTTAGGTCATCCATGTTCAACACTCTCCACCTGTAAACGTTGTCCTTTACAAATCCCCAAAGGAAAACGTCCAGCGGCGTTATATCAGGTGATCTGGATGGCCAAGAAATTAGACATCGTAGCCCAGTCCATCTTCCTGTAAAATGGTCATTCAAAGAACTACAAACGATGGTACCCCAATGAGGTGGCGCACCATCTTGTTGCAAAAAGACATGTGGCTGAAGCTCATGTGTCTGCAATTAATAAGCAGACGATATTTACATAAGTAAAGATACCAAATTTACAAAAGTAAAGATATTCAAACCTGAAAAGGAAAATATATAAGTTATTTCATCAATAAATGCCATAAGTTTATTTATATCTTCATTATTTTATGAGTTATTAAACATCAAAATGGGTCCGGGACTTTATAAACACCCTGCATAGGCAAAATAAACTTTTTCATTGAATTACTAGTTTTTAAAATTGGCTGAGAAAGTACATCTTGGTTTTGAGCTTGAGTTTGTACTCTCGCCTATTCCACTTCATTGTTTGGTCTAATTTTCAATAACTCATTCGTTCTATCAATTCTCTTTTTCGTCAATCTCGCAATTTTCTCTTACTCATATTCTTGATCTTGTTTCTTGATTCTGACATCAACAATAATCTCAAAATTCTTTTAACAAAATTTGGGTCAATTTTACATTCATTGCTATTTAGAATTTCCATAAATCGCAGGTTTTTGATGATAGTGGCACTATTTCGCCAATTTCTGCTCCCAGTAGTTTTTGAGTTTTCTTTCTTGACATACTATCTCTCTGCTAAAAACATGATTTAAACCTAGAATTATAAATTTTGGGTAACTTTTTAAGGTATATAAGCGGACGCCAAGTGAAAGCTGCAATCTGAAAATTCACTTAATTTTCTGCCACTGAACTATTTACCTTTGAGCCCTAAACTCCACAAAAGCTTTAATTAAGGATTTCTTGAATAATGAAATATTACACATCACTCAAATAAAGATATTTTTTATTTACAGCATATATTCCACCTAGCAAGTCGAGAAAATCCAGCATCCTAATATGTACTAATTTTAACTAAATTTATAATATTCTTTTTATAACAACTATAAGCATATATTAAATATTGTTGCCACTCGCAAATTGTATTAATTATATATCATTTGTATTTACGTAAAGCTAACGTGCTTATAGTAAAATAAATAAATATCTAACAAGCAGAAGATAACATTTCCGATCTGCCTGCATGAAATGAAAACCAATGATCATCTAATTTGTATTTTTGCATTTGCTTGATTAAAATAAAATACACGAGTTTGACAAATATGCGTATTCAATATCTTTCTCATTTGATAATACTCTGTAAGCAGTTTTAACTTATGCATCTTGTTTAAAGATATAGTTTACCTTATTTATTTTTAGAGCTATTAAATTATAACAAGTAATATAAAAGAAATTTTTTATCCATCTCTTGTAATGCTTCAATATTGCAAGAATCCTTTCCTGTCAATTTCAAGCAGTCCAGATCTTCAATTAATATTCCATCTAATCATTTCACACGACTCAAAACGACATATGCTTGACCTGCTGGCGAACAGCTTTCTTGAAAGGAAGCTCTTCTTGGCGCCTATGTTTTTCTTCCTCTAAAATCATGGCTTGCGTTGTGTTGTAGTTTCTTTACGCATTCTCCGTTTGTGAAGCAAGGGACATTTTAAAGGGTTATATTTTAAACAAATATTATTATCACGTTAACATAGAAATATGGGAAGAATTTTCGCTACATATTGGGACATTACGTCCGCTTCATCCAACTCTATAAAACTACAATTCTTTAATTCCATGCACTTTAAAATTCTTTAGAACTCTACGTTACTGTTGCCACTTATTTTTGTTAAATATTACAATCCCGTATATCACAGTCATGTACTATTATTTATAAGTTGCTATAAAATTAATTTTTACAGCACGTGAGAATTCCTAATAAGCAATCATTATTTGTAAGTCTTATAATATATTTAATAAAAACATTGTATCTTTAGTTCCGATAAACAGAAATAAATAAGTAGGATTTGACTTAAATGTGTGAAAAAAACTGTATTAACATCAAATGTCATCCACTACAAGTTTTAAAAAAGTGTATTTGAACTTGAGAGGATGAATAAAAAGTATTTTATTAACGATTGAAAATTTGAACAAGATATAGGGAAAGTGTGAGCTAATAGTAGGAATTTAAAATGTACAATTGAACTTCGTTGAATTTTGAAAATGCAGAATGGCAGCATTAAAATCTAGAGAAGCTAAAATGTTCAGCGTAATGTAAACTATCTCGTCTTTGCTATATTTGTATTTATTATCTGTTTATATTCATTAGGTAATTATATATTTTTAACATGCTCTCAAGATTTAATGTAATTTTTAACTAAGACTCTCCTAGATGAATTTCATGCATATGTAAGTATAAATTAGAAAATTTATTACAGTGTCTACGGAAAGTTTTCGTACACTTACGAGTTTCAGTGAAATATTGCTTAAATCATTAATAAAAATTAATAGTTTAGAATGTAAAATTTTTAATAATATCTACAAATTTCTCTTGCAAAACTACGTTAATTATTTTATGAACATATGAAAACTTTCTTTGGAAAATCAATAATAAACACCTCACAAAAGTCTTTGTACACTTTAAAGAAATTTGCAAATATTAGCAAATATTGTAGTATTTATTTCTGTCAGTTAGTATTTTGTAGTCATATCCCGCAGCATTTATGACAACTTTCAAACATCTGGGCATAGAGTTCACCAGGTTTTTTTTTGTAATCTGCATCAGTGTTCTTCCATTCTTCCATCATTACAATTTTTGTTCGGGTTTTGTTTTGTGTCTTCGTACTCTAACTTCTAATTCTATCGAAATGTGTTCTGTTGGATTTAAATTTGGTTACTGATGTCGTATTTTCGGAATTTGTGGACAAAAGTAGACACCCAAAAGACGAACGTTGAGGGTCGTATGATTAGGATCGTTATCCTGATAAAAAATAAAGTTATTTTAAATTTTGGTCGAATAACTTTAAATTATCTTTTAAATTATATAAATAAAGAGCATGGTTCTTCGTGCCATCAATAAATGCTAAATTATTTAATCTTGACTCTGACATGCCCCCTCACACAAGAACACATGCTTTACTTTTCCAAACAAGATCTTGGGATTAAGCTTCTAATTTGTTTTTTCCTCCAAACATTTATACACCTATCGGAATCAAAAATGTTAGATTTTGTGCCATCTGCAAATAAGATTATTTACCATTGATTTTGAGAAGCCTAAGCTTTCGAATTTTTGCACTTCCAAAACATTTTGTTCGAGGAAGCATCCATGTAATCTAGCTGATCTGAGTACTCGTTGAACAGTTTCAAGTGAAACTGAAGTAGAAAAATTTTGAGTAAATTCTGTAGAAATCTTTACAACACTCAAACATGGATTTTTCGCAACTTTTCAAAATATAAATCTGTGATTAAGTTGAGTCGCATCATGTCCTCTCTGACGCGCAAGTTCTTCTTACTTTATTTTTAATCCGATTTTCTTCTTTAAAGCATTTTATCAAACAGTGCACTGTAAAATGCGATAAATTTACTAATTTAGCGATATCTCGAATCAAATTTTGATCCTTATGATCAAAAATAATCAATTTTCGAATGCTATTCGTTGTTTTCTTACGACTATGAGCCATTTCTAAACATTAAATAAAAGGAAAATATAAAGTAAGCAAAAAGAAAAGCCAAACATTTTTTTAAACGTCACCAAAATGCAAAAATAAAAAAAAGTGGTTGACGATAATTTTATTTATGAAATTTTACGAAACCGTTTCGGTGTACGATCAATTTTGTTGCGGATTTTATCTATGCTTCCTTAGATTTTCAATTTTAGAAAACTAAAATAAGTGAGTATTAAAAATTAAATAGTTTGGTTTTATCCCAAATCACATCGAGATGATGTGAAAAAGTACTGGGCTATATATTCGAATACATTTCCGGATTACAGCGCTTTTCGTGCAAATTATTAAAACGTGCGAACACTTTTGGAAGACACTGAGTATTGAAGCAAATTAAGCGTAAAGCATCCAAAATTAAAATTAAATTGGAATCAAAACAAGGCAATTCCCTGATAATATTAAAACCTGCATCCGTTTGTACAAGGTTTAACATTGTAGCTAAACGTAATCAAAATTAATATAAGAATTCATCATTAGAATAAATCCGAAAAAAAATTTTTTCCCTTCGACTGAAAGACTCTGGAAAGTAGTGGAAGAGGAATGGAAATCTATAACCCTGGAAATTTTACAATGAAAACTTCAGTCATGGAAATCGCAATGCAGACTTACGATTCAGAAAAAAAAGGTTATCAGATCGAAAATTAACTCTTTTAAATTTAATTAATCTTTAAAACATTTTAAACATCAATTAAACAGTCCGAAAACCGTTGTATATAAATACACTGTGTAATTATGCGTGATACAAAATTGCTCGGAAAAGAAATGTTAAATTAAGATAAATTTTAAAATTGAAAAAAATATTAATTACAAAAAAGGCCAAAAAATTGCCCAATGTGAAAAGTAAATATAATTATGCGATGCAATTAATGTCAGAAGCTACCCTGCTTTATTTTCTTATTTTTATTCGTCAGTTCACATTTTGGAAGGTACAATGGCCGAGCGTTAATCTTTCAGAAACATTTTTACATATGATTTAGGTTTAAACTCTGTTAAAACTAAAGTTTTTCGAAAGCTAAACATCAAATAGAACGCTAAACAACAAGACTTCGTCTCATCCTCTTGATGTTAAACGATTTGATACTCGATGTTTTAAAAACAGGTAACAGTTGTCCATACTTAATTTAAATTGTAAGATACAACGTATTTAATCAAACTTAAACGAAGCCACTCGAGATGGTAATTCTAAGAAAGATAAAGAATAACGTAACTATTATCACGACACGCAAAATATATACTTTTCGTGGTGTGAATAAAATATCCAGTATAAAATCAAAGGGCCTACAAATTAGAAGTATATTAGACAAGGGTCTTCAGCGAGCCTTCTGTAGCTTATGACTAACAACAATACATCTGAACGTGATATTTGACGAAATTAAAATTAAGAAAAGAATACTTCATTATTAAAGCGAACACCATGGTTAGTCTCCAAAAAATAGCAAACTTCAATCACCAAGTTTTATTGTGCAACTCTTCTCTCTGAACGGCCAGGGTTTTCGCTAGGAAAGCGCAAATTTGCCAAAGCCACTATGATAAAAAATTCATTTCTTGATTTTAATGTAAACCTTCTCCTGGTATTTTACACCTGGATTTGTGTACTTTTAATATATTGCGTTAATTTCTTTGTCATATTTTAACATGAACGTATATATACGTTCTTACAGGTATCGCAAAAAATGTGCTAGGCCGTATATATACGGCCTTGCCAGTTAGAGGGTTTTAAATGCTGCCAAAAGACTACTATAGTGGTAGCTGCTGTTAATAAGAAAGTAGTATAAAAAGTTTAATACTGTATTTTGACGTATATTAAGGGCAGTATTTTTTATATTTAAAAATAATGGAAGTCTGATGTTTATGCGCATTTCCGTTTTGAATATACAGAGGCTATTCGCACATTTTTTGGGCGAATTTCAATGTATTTGCAGAAATATTTTACCTAAAGTTTTTGTGTTTTAAATGCTCCACTTGATAACATTTATTCTTCACTATCTTCTTAAGCCGTAATTTTAAAGACAATGAAACCATTTTTAGCATTGAAAGAGGTATTGATTCCCATTCCTCTTGAACAGCTGTCCGAAGTCCAAGGAGGTTTGTAGGTAGACGAATGGTCAATTCGACTTTTAAAAGTCCAAAAGCGCAAATATCCTTTGGATGATACACCAGGGGAAGATTTGGTAAGGATATGAGTGAAGGGTTTGAGCTTGATACACGTTTCTTATTCTGTTTTTTCCAGGACGTTAACGGCAGATTTTGACTTGCGACTGCTTGTTTTTCCTTGATAGAGTTCTTCTGATTGATGGCACTATGAGTAAAGAGAAGGTATTTCATATTTAAATTTGGGTATGAAATATATTCCTGGTAATATGTGGAGTAGATATTAACATTTTTCTCCTCTCTCTTTATTTTTAATTTGACGTTATGGGAAAAATCAGCAACAATTATAAATCCCTTTAAAAAACTTCTTTTAGATTCTTTGAGCCATGCTTTAAGACTTTTTTCGCCTCTTTGATGATAATAAAAGGATCTCTTTTTATTGCATTTTTATTATCACTTAAATATAAGCAATATTCATCTATTGTGACAATATTTTTCCATTTTTTTCTGAAATACATGCTTTTCATAAAGAATTTTGCAGCGCGCTCTGCGTTCGGCGATAGATATGTAGTGAAGAAAGATGATGCAGGCTGTGTTTTTTCACCTTTTTAAGATTTAAATCGGCATTAATCACTTTGTTTACAGTTGACACTGAGGATTTTAATGATTATGCGACTGTCCTTTTACTTGGCGGGTTTTCTTCTAACATTAAAAATGTTAAAAGAAAACTTTGCAACATTGGAAACATTCTGTTTTTTTCTTGGAAAGGTATTGAGAATAATTTTTCCACTCGAAGCCAAACTTTTTTTTTCTTATTGATTATGCATCATTGTTTTAGAAACTGAAAAATCATGGCTTTCATAGCATTTTTAATAACTATATACGAATAAACTTCTTCGGAAAGAGCATAAACATAGCCTTCCATTGGCGTTTTTAGCGCCATTTTGCATGAAAATAAAACTGTGAAGTAGTAGATGATAATTAATACTTTCAAAAATATAGCTGCAGTTAAAAATTTTTCCCCAGGCAGACGATATTTTTATAGCAAAGTCGTCTAAAAATGTGCGAACAGCCTCTGTAAAATAAATTTGGCTGCGAAACTTTTATTAAAAAATAAAACAGATAAATTTTCTTTTTAAATCATTTTGTTAGAATGATGAGCAACGTATTTTTAAAGATAAATGAAAGCCTTAATGTCTTGTCGATTGACAACTTCTTATCTTTACCTGCAATGGGTAAAAAACATTAAATAGAAATAACTACACCTTTCAAACTGTTAATAAACTGCAACATACACAGTCCAGTCACATTAATGTTACCACCACGTACTTTCCATGTCAGAGTTAAATAACCAATCACAGAAGGCAGGTGGCAGCACAGTGCAGTTGAGCGTATATAAAGGGTGTGTGAGGGCTTCGGAAAACATTTCAATCGTTGGCGTAATGCAGAAACGAAGCGATTTATCCGACTTCCAAAAGGGCATGATCATTGGCTTTCGGGCCAAGGGTGGAAGCATTTCCGAAACGGCTGAGTTTGTGAACTGTTCGCGTGCCGCCGTGGTAAAAGTGTACCGTGCATGGCAAAATGGGACTGTCCAAAATCAGCGACGTGGCAAATGTGGTGCACCACGGGCCATAGATGACAGAGGCGAACGACGGTTGCGGAGATGCGTTCGGGCAGATAGACGGGCTACCGTTGAGCAACTGACCACCAAAATGAACCAAGGGGCTACCAAAAGTGTCTCCCAAAGTACTATTCAGCGAACATTGCTGCGTCTGGGCCTCCGAAGCAGACGCCTGGTTCGTGCACCTATGCTGACTGCTGTTCATCGACGGCGAAGGCTAGAATTTGCACGCCAGTACAGCAGCTGGACGTCCACTGAGTGGCGACAGGTTGCGTTTTCGGATGAATCGCGTTTTATGCTCCATCGGACAGATGGACGTTGGCGTATAAGGCGTGAAACCTCTGAAAGGAACCACCCTGCAACCATTGCCGGAACGGTCCAAGCTGGAGGCGGGAGCATTATGGTCTGGGGAATGTTTTCCTGGCATTCTCTAGGTTCACTGATCATTGTGGAAGGCACAATGGATCAATACAAGTACGCATCTGTCCTTGCGGACCATGTTCACCCCTACATGCGCATTGTTTTTCCTCAGGATGATGGCATCTTCCAGCAGGACAATGCGAGGTGCCATACAGCTGCCAGTGTACGTGCGTGGTTCGAAGAGCACCAGGATGAGTTTACCGTCCTCCCCTGGCCAGCAAACTCACCTGACTTAAACCCAATCGAGCATCTGTGGGACCATCTCGATCGAGTTGTTCGCGCCATGGATCCTCAACCGCGTAATCTAGCGCAGCTGGCCACGGCATTAGAGTCGGCATGGCTCAACATCCCAGAGAACACCTTCAGGGACCTATGTGACTCTCTTCCTGCACGTCTCGCAGCAGTCCGCTCTGCGAAAGGTGGTTATTCTGGCTTTTGACAGATGGTCACATTAATGTAACTGGACTGTGTATATTGAGGTATACTGATTGTATAGATAAAACTTTTAGCATGTGACCAAAATAAGTAAATAATTTTATATTTTTAAACATTCTCAGTAAGTAGATTTCGTATTCCGAAAAATAAAAATTTTGCGTTTTGGGAGAAATATTTGTTGCAAGCTACTTGCTCGCATTTTTGTAGGATTTTTTTAAGCTTTTAAGTTATTAACATCGCCTTCAGAGAGGTTCCAAAATGTTGTGCCAAATTTTGCCTGTGACCATTATGTGCACACATTTCCACGTGCATGAAACAAGTGCGAATGTGTCTATTGCACATTGCGTTAATTTACAATGAAACAATATAATAGCAAATTTTTTCTATCATTGGGCTTCATCATTTTGAATAGCTCATATTTAATGTAAAATTATATGCTCTATATATCTCAGAATTCTTGAAAGATGAATCCTCAAAATGGTTGGTTTATCGTAAGTGCATAGATTAAAATTATTTTAGGCGATAAACTGAAATCTGCATATGAAGATTAGATCATGATTTCTTCATGAAGTATCTTGTATTTTTCTTATTTTGTAATTTTCTATATATTTTTCTAATTTTCTGAAATTTATATAGTGAATATATTAGTTTATGGTTCAGTCGTAAATTTTTCGAGGTGTTAATGTGTAATTTGATGTTTTCGGATTGAAATATTTTGTATTTGTTATTTTCTACTTTTATTTTTTTTTTTGTATTTGTTATCTTTTATTTTTACATCAGTTAACAGGATATATTTACGGGTAAAACATTTGGCACAAAACTTTGGAACATTCTATGAACCGGTTAGTGATGCGAAAATATCATAAATACTGTGGTGTTTGCAAACACATGGCCGAAAAAATGCATAAAATAATAATTTTTCAAAGTCTTTTCACGCGTGACATTGCAATAAATTAAACTGTCTAAAGTCCCTACTCAATAATTCAAAATATTCTAATCAGCCCTGTTTTCGTAAATATAACTATCTGAAGAAAGTAAATCATTAATAAAAATTCATGAAACTGATCATTCTTTGTTTTAATAATTTAGTCGTTAATGTCAAACCAAGCGAGGACTGTCTGACTAATGGACGGGAAACACTCGTGAATTTTTACTTCCTTGCACGAAGTAAAAGAAGTATTGTAATCGCAAAAAGTTGTTTTATCTGTTGAGCCTGATTAGCTCAGAAGGATGCCACGGCTAGCGCAAAATTCCGAACATACTACAAGTTCTAGCAAGAGCCGAATGTTTAACCCTTAGAAAACCGAAGCCTTCGTTAACCTGTATGCTTAAAATATCAAAACGCCCGTCGCAGTCCATTACCCATTCCGTCAGTTTCCTCCCCCCCATCCATTTACGCACAAAGAGGTGAAGATTTCAAATGACATCCTTTCTACCTCCTAACAAAGAAGCTTCGATTAGCCTTTTGGGACAAGCTGTCTGCAATAAATTGATACAATGCATTTGGGGAAAATGCACTTGGTACTGCATACCTTAGGGGGACGGAAGAAAGCGACATCACAATTTCAGTCGTTTCGAGCGGTTGTGGTCGTTTGAATGAAACGTGGTGTCAAGCGTTTAAGCCTTAAAGAGTTAACGGAATGCTGGTGACTGGACCAGCTTCGAATGCAAGCGTACGGATTGGCTAGATGGTTGAGTTTCGTCATCCTCCTCCCATATGTATCGTGAATTCAAGCCAATTTTCTTTAGAATGTCCTTTACGAAGACATCCATTCCTTAGGCAGCTAATTCTCAGGTACTTTATCATGTTCAAATAACCTAATCTTACCTTTCCTTACATAATACACTATCTAAAAAGCTCCCCACGTCCTTTCCTTTTGGTAGATAGGCCTTGAGTGCTTCCTCTCCATATGATCAACCTCAATCAGCCAACTAATATGATACACTAACTAAGGCACGAGGGAGCGGGAATTCCTGATGCACTAGGGATGCCATAAACTGAAAAAGTTTGGAAACAAACTATTTTGCCAAATGCAATATGATGTTATAGTCTCTAGATGAATAAACGGTAAGTTTGTCACGTATCTTTTTATTAAACTTTATATTTCGCGTCCCACACTGTTATTACAGTAGCAATTCTGTAAAAAATTTTAATTTCTCTTACATTTTTAATAAAATACATTTTGTTAAAATAATATAGTTTTAATAAAATGTATCATATTTAAAATGTATTTCAGCACAGTTTTTTCTTTTCTCAAGATTTTGGAAGCACTGGATGCTCATTGCCTTTATGTTGTTCACTTGTAAAATAACTATTAAAGATGTTAAATAGTTTGGAAACAAGAAAGAGAGCATTCACTTTACGTTTCAATGTCTTTCAGGTTTACCTGAAGAAACACTGCAGTATGATTCGTCTCCATTTACCACTGCGATTCATACAAGGAATCCTGTTACTTCTTGTGGTTTGGGTTACATTATATGCAGTCTTCATTTTATTGAATAAAGATGAAAGCGAAACTAATTTCTTCGATAAACTTGTGCCGTCTCCTTCGCTGTCTTTTCTGCCATCTCTATCGCTTCCAATATTATCTCCTGCACTAGAAGATGGACCACTCAAGTTCTTGCATAAACTTCCGCCATCGTTTGTGCAGGAACATCCTTATTTCTACTACGATATGGATTCCGAAGAACCACAAAGCTCAGATATGAAATGCCTGTTGCCACGAATACATCCTTTTGACCCTTCCATATGGGGCTATATTGGACGCCAAAAATCAGTAGTTTGCAAGCAGAGTAGACCGCAGTTGACGTACATCGATAACAACGGCAGACTTAGGTACAATAAATCTGACATTCAGATGCCTAGCAATAGGATTCATGAATCTTTGGAGTGTTATTGGTCATCTGTGTACAGAGGAGAACCTAATGCTGAGAATGACGATTCGGTGGTGTTCGGAAATAAGGTGATAACGCATTACATTTTTCTATCCATTTTACTTTCAAACATTGTTTTGTTTCATGCTATATATAAATCACCGAGTTTATATGTAGTAAAAGCCTCCCAGCCGTTAGTAAGCCTGACTGGTACTGACCCTGACTGCCATAGCGATAGGCTCGGGTTCGAATCCCGGAGAAGGCAAGGTTGTAACTGCCCGTCTTTCATAGGAGGCACCGGTGGCCACCTATTAGGTGCTATCATAATAAAATGGTCACCACTTCCGGACTTTGTAGCACAAGGCTACTGTAGCCCAGGCGGTGTAGTGGTTAGGGGAGCCGACTGTGATACCGAAGGGCTCGGGTTCGATACCGGAGAAGGAAGGTATGTAAAAGTGTCTGTCCCTTCAAAGGAGGTAACGGTGGCCACATATTAGGTGCTTCCGCAATAAAATGGCCACCACTTCCGGTGTTAGGTGTGGCCAATGCTGAAAAAAGGCAAGTGCTCGCTATTCGATTAAAATATATGTACACTGCTCGACATTGAAAATGCAACGCCAAGAAGGAGTGGTCAGAAAGTGATGAAATTTGGAAAAACGACAGAAGCAGCAAGCAGCAATAAGTGATCTTTATTTCAAAATGATAGTCAGAATACATAGCGAAAACGGCGTCGGCTCAGTAGGATGTAGGACCTCCGCGGACAGCGATGCACGAAGAAATACGTCTAAGCATAGAGTCAATAAGAGTGTGGATGGTGTCCTGAGGGATGGCTCTCCATTCCCTTTCAACCATTTGCCATAGTTCGTCTTCTGAACGAGGCAGGGGCAGTCTGCGAACGGCGTCCAATCACATCCCACACATGTTCGATTGGTGACAAGTCAGGAGAGTACGGTGGCCAGGGAAGCATCTGCATACCTTGCAGAGCATGTTGGCAGATGCGAGCACTGTGTGGTCGGGCGTTATCCTGCAGAAAAATTGATTTAGGCGCCCCTGAACGTAGGGGATTGCCACCGGCCGCAGTACATTATCCAAGTATCGTTGGGCCGTCATAGTGCCCTGAATACGAACTAGAGGGGACCTGGAATCGTAGGCAATAGCGCTCCAAACCATTGTGCCACGTTGTCGCGCGGTAGGGCGGTCCACAGTTACTACCGGATTAGATCTGTCTCCTCGTCAACGCCACGCACGTATACAGCGACTGTCACTGGATAAACAGAAGAGTGACTCATCTGAGAACACGACGTTTCACCATTCTGTCCTCCACATCGCTCCAGTACGGCACCATTCTAAATGTTGACGCTTGTGCTGTGGGGTCAATGGCAGTCTTCTTAACGGACGTCGTGAGTGCAGCCCACATTCAACCAATCGACGGGAAATGGTTCTCGTCTACACGGGAACATCCAGGGTATCTTGCACATGCTGAAGAATCGCGGTACAAGTGACTTGCGCGACCGCCACAGCTTGTTGGCGGATGTTGTTCCCTTGTTCCAGCCATGTTCGCCATAGCCGATGCACCGTGCTCGCATCCCCGTGGGTATCAGCTGCGATTTGACGTAAGGACCAACCCGCTCTTCTCAGTCCGATCACCATACCCCTCGTAAAACGGTGGCTTGGCATTCTCTCCTATTACACGTATCCTCCGAGACAAAACCCAGCTTTCTTCGATAATTCGTCTGGCAGAAATAACGACACGAATATGGCCCATTCTGCTCGTTCCTTCCCTTATATCTTACTTCACGTGCGTCGGAGAGCTGCGTATTTCTCATCATTCGCATAACTCAATGACGTGAGTCTCCTCTAAAATTTGCATAAATTTCTGACCACTCCTTTTTGGTGTTGCAGTTTCATTGTCCAGTAGTGTATATATAGAGAGAGTAAAGGTGCATAAAATTATTTTTAGATTGTCAATTTTGCATACGAATTTTTAAATGGCAGATTAATTTTTAACTCACAGCAAAAGGTCTACTCTGAATTTCAAAATATTTGAAAACTTGAGTTCGGTTCTACTAAGAATTTTATGATAATTTTATAATAAATAAGCTATTTTTAACTACATGCAGTAAAATATATAAAATTATATTAGAATTAAAGGGCAATGATCTATGTTAAATCTTTGAGTTTTAATTAAAAACGTTCTTTGCGTCCAAATTCTAAAGTCAGCGCTTGAGCCCTCGCACGACAGCAAAAAAAAAAAAAAAAAAAAAAAAAACTTTATGAAACTTTACTTACATTTATATGAATTATTTGCGTAATTCATATAAATGTAAGTAAACACACAATTAAAACACAATTAATGTTACACAGACACAATTAATGTTACACAATTAAAAGTAACTACATCGAAATAAATAGGGTTTTAGCGCGTAGAAATTAAATCACAGTCCTTAAAACCCTATCAGACCGACAAACAGATTTCGCTCAGCCTGAAAATGATGATAAAGTCTCAAGAATGTTGTAAATAATCTTTTTATGTAACTCTTGAAATTAAAAAGAATGCATCATTTGTGCTTACAATCAAAACACCGCAGCTTGCGGTCATTTAAAGTAACATAAACTTAAGTTTCAAATTGAAGGTAAAGTTGTCAGAAACTACACAAAGTGGTCTGCTTAAGCTGGTTCAATATTTTAAAAGCGCGATTTTAATGTCGACTAGAGAAATTAAATTATTCATTGGCAGAGCCGGGCGATATAGTGTAAACTGCAGGCGGGGCTGCCAAAAGCAGCAAGACAAAAACATTCAAAACTCTTAAGTTAAGTACTCTAAAAACTAACTTGTATGTTGGTGAAGACGGTGAAGACGACGGAAAAGAAGGTATATTTAAGGATTAAATCATAATTGGTTAATTATGATTTGTACGCATCGGAATTTAAATTATTGGAAAACAAAGATCTTAATGACCTTGGGTGATTTTAAATTCTGAAACTTAACTGCTTGAGTCAGCTTTTACAAAATTTCAGTATTTTTACGACTAAATTTACATTTTCCATTACATTTAAATTTACATTTTAGATCCGTCGGAAAACATTTTTGCTCACAATACTCTTTTTCTTATATCTTCTTCCAGTTTCCTAAAAGGAAAAATAGTTTAGAGAATACTTGAGAGGTACAGTATGTACGTACAAGTATAACCTTTTACGTTTCACTTATTTCTCTCTTAAGATATTTTTATTCCGCTCTCCAGCTTTATGTTGGGTGAACAATTGTGTAATATTAAAGTGTTTCAGAAGCTTTCTACGTCTTCAATGAATTCCTCTTCGGTTAAAATATTCAGACACACCACGTCTCAACAGCACCCTGTTGCAAAAACTTCAACTACAATTTTAAAGTTTATAACTCAGCCTATCTTAAATTTCATTTAAATGTTGTTTGGAAAGCCTAACATCTAAATAACTTCCGTTTACAATACACGTTATCAACAATACATTTTGTTTTTGAAACGCTTTAGTCCTTAACATATATTATTCTTCCATTCAAGACACTAAATTTCAAAAGTTACACTTACTTAGTTTGTATAGAGAATATACAAACGCCTAGACTAGTTGCTATTGATTTCACTTGAATTGGTGCGAAAAGTTTCTAATAAATTAGCATAAGTGTGTTTATTACACAATTATGAATTCTTAAAAGTAGATGGATAATATAATAAGAAATCTTCTTAGCTGTACTTAACTCAGATTGCTTTCGAAATGCAGTTCTTAACGTATATTATTTACATAAACAAATATATTACACTTCAAACGATTGCACTTACTTAGTTTTTATAGAGAATGCATAAAAGCCTAGCCGGGCTGCTATTAATAGGATGACAGGAATGTAATGTCACTTTCTTACATTAAATTCAAACAAATAAATTTTTAACAAGTTTTTATTTTTAATCAGTATTATAATCCCCCTCGTTATCAACAACCTTTTGTCATCTAGTGTGCAGATTTTCAATCCCGAACGATAAAAATCAATTAGTTTTTGAGTAAAATATCTCGAGATGGCATTTTGGACATCATCCAGACTTTCAAATTTTAAGGAAATGCTATAGGGATCGGAATAAATGCAAATGTGAGGATGCGATATCGGGCGAGTATGGTGGGTGAGGTAGTACCTCGGAACCCAATTCATTGATTCAAAGATTGGTTCACTCGATCCAGTTGTTCACAATAAAGGTCTGCAATGCCCAGGTTTCAGCAATAAAGGTTTGCCCAGGTTGCCCAGGCCAATAAAGGTTTGCCCAGGTTTCAGCAATTCAAAATGAACAGTTCCGCGAATACTCCACCAAACACACAGAAGCGCCTTTTTGGGATGTAAACCCAGCTTCGAAAGACTCCGTGGTGATTCATTTGGAGACAGCCACTGACTTTTAAGTTTTGGATTATCATATAGGACCCATTTTTCGTCTCTAGTAATCAAACGATAAAAAAAAAACAGTTCTCTATGGTGCCGTTGAAGCAATACGTTGCAGGTGATGGATCGGTTGGCTTTGTTCTCTTCGGACAGATTATGGGAACCCAAACACCTGCCCTGCTTATTTTCCCAATCTGCTTTAAACATTCTTGGATGGTCGATCAAGGTTGGTTAAGAGTGTTTGATAATTCCTCGATTGTTTGCAATGGATTTACTCCCACTTCTACCCTTAGCATGTCGTTGTCTATTGTTGTTGGTCTTCCTGATCGATAGGAGTCAGAGAGATCAAAATTAACTGATTTAAACTTGGAAAGCCATCTTTGGCATTTATGAATGTCTACTGCACGTAGATAAACATTGCAATTGTTTTTGGTCGCAACTGTTGCATTACTACCCTTGTGAAACTCAAAAAGCATACAATGCCAGACATGCTGTTCTGGTATTTGGCTGGTCATTTCACCGCAAATTGCAAAACAAAAGTTTAATATTGAATTATTTAGAAGTGAGCAACTCACAACAACCTTAAAATGATTTTGGCTCGTATTCGAGATGCACAACGAGCTGGCAAATGACAATCGAATAACGACATGCACAGAAACGACATTACTTTCCGGTCCACCTGTTATTTTGATTTGAATTAGTGTCAACATTTTCTATTAAACTAACATAAGCGTGTTTAATGCTCAAATACGAATACTTAAAAGTAGATGGATAACTTAACAAGAAATCTTCTTAGCTGTGCTTAACTTAGACTGCTTTCGAAATACAGTTCTTAACGCATTAGTTAACGCATATTATTCATACAGCCAAAAATATTTCACTTCAAAGAATTACAGTTGTTTAGTTTGTATAGAAAATGCATAAACGCCTACGTTAGTTGCTATTAATGTGACTTGAATTAGTACCAACATTTTCTACTGTTACACTCTTTTGTAATAAACTAACATAAAAGTTTAATACACAGACATGAATTCTTAGAAATAGATGAATACATTAAAAAGAAAGCTTCTTAGCTGTACATAACTTAGGTATCTTCGCTTGAAGTAAGACAAATGTATACCAGCAACTTCGTACACATATGCTAACATATATAAAGTAAAATTTCTACTTGAAGAAATAAAGTATGTGTTCAATAATCGGACATTCTCTTTGCCACGAATTCATTCTGTCATGGGTAGGTCGCGCTTCTATTAACTCTAATTCGTATATTGGCCAAATAGTCATCTCCTTCCCTCTTGTGTTTTAAAATTCGGTCTTTGATATAGTCAATTTCCTATTATGTGCATATTCAAGAGGTCTAGGTTAGAGTCCCGGCAAAGGCAATACACATTTTTCACATCTCCTGCTTCCAAAAAATCCTCATGTTTCAACAGTGGAGCCCGAACGAAAAGTTAAAGAATAATGATTCTTTGGCGATTGGATCCTCTAATCCCCAGTCGCCCTTTAAAAGGGGGAGTATATAAAGTCGTTTCTCCCTCCTTTCCGCATGCCTTCGTGGTGTAGTGATAGCACACTCAGCGCGTATTCCAGAGGTCCGGTCCAGATTCCAGTTCCGGCGAGGGAACTGCACGTTTTTCACGTCTCCTGCTTCAAAAAAATCCTAACGTCTCAATAACCCTCACAGGTAAAACTAGAGGTATTAGAAATGTGTCTTACATAAAGTGAATGATCTTTTCTAATATTTTTTACTTTTATCTATTTCTATATTATTGGCATTTCCTTTTCATGCTTCTAGAATTCTACAATAATTACTTAAAACATAATTACTTATGTCTGATTTTTGAATAATAAGATTTAAAATTTACACCTGTATTCTCTAATACTAAATTATATACACTGCTGGACACCCAAATTGCAACACCAAGAAAGACAAGAGATATCACAACAAAATTTATGTAACAGATAACATGTTGACCAAGTATCAAATGATTAAATTTATAGACTTCTGTAAAGTGTGGTTTCTTTCAGAATCAGTAGCCAGAATAGCCGCCATTGTTGGAGATCACCGCTGCCACACGCCTCGGCATTGATTTAAAGAGACTTTGGGTGTGTTCTTGGGGTACAGCAGACCAAGCAGCTTCAACACGTTGCCAAAGTTGATCTGGTGTAGCAGCTTGGGATGTAATCTGGGTCAATCGTTCAGCAACCATGGACCACATGGTTTCTATCGGCGAAAGATCCGGAGAGCGAGCCGCCCAGGAAAGCAATTCAATCAGCCGATTGACGAAGAACCCTTGGACAATGCGTGCCACGTGTTGTCGCGCATTATACTGCTGAAATATGGCTGTGGGCAAGCCCTGAAGGTAAGGAAGGACAACTGTCTCCAACACCTCGGAGATGTAGCGCTGGCTGTTTAAAGTACCGACAATGCGTACTAGAGGAGTGCGAGAGTGATATCCAATACCGCCCCATACCCGGTGCAGGACCAGTGTGGCGGTGCATAGCGCAGCTATGTGTCTAAAGTCTATGTGTCTTCCACGGTGTCTAAAGACTCGAATCCGACCATCGTGGTGTTGCAGACAGAAGCGTGACTCGTCAAGAAAGACAATTTCATTCCATTCTGCCATCACATCCTTCTTTCATCGCACCATGGCGGCAGAGACATCTGTGGTTCTGCGAAAAGGGTAGACGAAGCAATGGACGTCTTGCGGACCGACCATTTTGCTGTAAATGGCGTCGAATGGTACGCGCAGACACTGGATGATGCATTACAAACTTAATGTGCTGTGCTATGGTTCGTGATGTGACTGAGCGATCCGTCACTGCCCTACGCATAATGTTCCTGTCATCACGTGAAGTGGTGCACTGAGGTGGATGCGATCGAACACGTCGGTCCGTCTTACCCTCCCGCGTCCAACGGTCACATATCCGCATTATAGTTGTTTGGTTTCGTCAAACACCACTACCGGTTTCCCTGAAAGATAATCCACACTCTCGGTAGGCCACTATCCTTCCTCTGTCGAACTCGGATACTTGATCAAACGATGATCGCTGATGTGCGTCTACGCTGAAATTCTAATCATTTGCATATCTCACCTCCGCTAATGCATGTTGTAAATTTCCTGTTATTTGCATGCTTCCTTCAGGGTGTTACATTTACGGTGGCCAGCAGTGTATACAAATATAATTTAAGATCTGTTGATAGATATCTGAATCAGCATGAATATGTTTTAAAATCAGAATGAAAGAACTGTTCCATGTTTTAATTCTTTCAAAAAGCTATTTTTTTAAAGTTTTAGCATACAACTGAATGAAAAATAATACTAAATATTTTCAGAACAATAAAGATTGGATGATAACTTAAAATAGCATTCTATGCAATTTTCGTTTTACAGGTTCCTTTCAAGACTGATGAAACTCAGTTACTAGGCAACTCGGACTTCATACGTGTTCAGTGTAAAGCCGGCAATTTCATTTATGATGCGATCCAAGCGCACATAAGGAATATTTCCGATTTTAAAAAGAAACCTTTGCTAAAATTCACGAATGTTTTGCTTTTTGGCATTGATTCCATGTCCAGGCAGGCTGTCATTCGATACTTGCCTCGCACCTACCGTTATCTCAGTGAAAACTTGAAAATGATCGTCTTTCGTGGAATGAACAAAGTAGGAGATAATTCGTATCCCAACCTTATACCAGTGCTCACGGGTATTTTTCAGTATATGGAATTTTTATATATTTAAATATTTTTAAATATTTTATAATTTTTATATTTTTAAATTATATATTTTTCAGAATTTTGATAATTTAATATAGATGTTACCGGCAAAGTATGAAACGCCAGCATTCATGCCTAGGCATTGTATATAATGCCGGATGTTTTTAGGCAAGGTATCAAATATGAGAATTATAACATACTTTCCCTAGGCATAGTATATAATAATTAGGCATTCTATAGAATGACAAATGCTCTTCAGGCAAAGTATAAAAAAAGGTTATGATAAGGCTATTATTTAAAAGACGTTTATTCCTCAAAAAATACAAATGTTATCTTGAAATATTAATGAGAGAGTGCCATTAAAAATCTGTTATTCGAAAGATGTAAAATAAAATAGTGAGATGATCTTGATACACCATAATAAATTTGTATTTTCTATCTGGCTGAGACTAGGAATCAGTAAGATCTACCTAACAACGTAAATTAAATTCAAAAACAGTAATAAGTTTCACAACAATGTCTTTTTAATACCTTTTTTTGTTTTTTCTGGAAGAGCTCACAAAAGGGGTTATACAGCTCAATACCGTTACGTGTAACGTTTTTATATTTGGTTGGAAATTCTTTCAACATTCTGTCACGTCGTCTGTGTGCAGTACTCAAATAAGTTTTCGCGAAATATGAAAAATGACTCAGCGTCTGTGACGTAATACTGTATAGTACTGACGCATTCTTTAACAGGGTAAATGAATGTATTTTTTGCTTCCTACAAACATCACATCCTAGCAGTTCAGCATCCAGTAGCCCCGTGGTTCCTTCTTAATAGTAATTTTGGCTTTTTTACGTCATTTACTAAATTCTGGTAAGTAGTTTCGGTTCTCCGAACCGAACTGAAAATGTATTTTATACTTTGGCGGTTTGTCATTTGGCATTCTATATAATGCCTAGAAAATGTGTGAAATATGAATCATTTCATACAATGCCGGCTAGTTTTAGAACGGGTATAGAATGCCGGATTTAGAACTTTGCCGGTAACATAGATATGAAATTTTACATTTAAAATTTTATACTGCGACTTAAAAGATGCTTCAGCACTACTTTAATTTATTTTATGTTGACATTTCTCACTATTATGTTTGTCTTAATACATATTATAAGTTCTTAATTTAGTATTCTGTGGCCTGGAACGTTTTGAATCTGCTGCCATTAATTTGTGACATAATCAACGAAATAGCGATCTTAATACAACTCAAAATTTAAAATATTTTTATATTCTGGTTAAGTGTCTCGGTTTAAAAGTTTTGTTAATGTTTTATATTCAGCTATGTTATAGCCTTAAGAATGTTATCTGAGAAGTATAAACGATAGTAGTAGTAACTAATAAATGCAGAGTAAATCGCTCTGTGTGCTTGAAAAGATAGAGTTAAAAATGTTAAGCATAAGTCACCTAGATATTGTGACAGATTTTGGAATTCGATTGACAACTGTCTATGACTTAAAAAAAAAAAAAAAAAAGTAAAAGACACTTAAAAGTCTTTTCGTTGAAAATGAAAGTCAGAAAAGTTTGAGAAACCTTATTTAGAATCATTCCTAAAGGTATTCTTGATTACTTTCCGTCGTTGTTTTCCTGTATATATACACTAGTTATCATAAATTAAGAAAAAATCACAAAAATCACGATTACTGAAAAAGTTACATGCAGAATTTTATGAAACTTACCCACAATATAGAACACATAGTAAGGTATCAAATAACATAAAAAGAAATTACCAGACAGTTATGGTAGTATAGAAATTAGCACATTTATAAAATGAACGAATCGAAGGTGTCAGTTTGCTATAGGAAAAGTACCTTTAATACGGAATAGGATCACCTTTAGAAGCAATACAGCACATACAGCGAAGTGGGATGCTTTCAATTATGCGGTCAATTAGTTCCATAGAAAGCGAGATCCATAGCTCTTGCAAAGCTGTTGCAAGCGCGGCAAGGGTCTGAGGGGGCGGATTGAGAGCAGCTAGACGTCTCCCTAAAGCATCCCAAACGTGCTCGACACGATCCAAGTCTGGGATCGAGCTGGCCACTAGATGCGCATAATTGTTTCCTGTTGAGAATAATCATCTACAATGGGAGCCCTGTGTGCTCTTGCGTTGCCGTCCTCTAACAGGAAAGCACCACCTGTTGCGCCGGTATATGGGCGCACATAAGCATCACGGATGTCATCTCTATAAACCTGAGCATTCACGGTTCCCTTTGGAAACAATACACGGTCTGTGCGTCCACCCAAAGAGATGCCACCCCAAACACAGACACTGCCTCTTCCGTATGCATCTTTTTCACGGATGTTTGACGGATGATGACGGGTTCCAGGTTATCTCCATATCAAATAACGTCTACTGTCACTTTCTAGAGTAAATATGGACTCATCCGTAAAGAGAACAGCTCTCCAATTATCAGGACTTAGTGTTCTGTGCATCATTTTAGGAAACATTGTAAATTCTGTAAAGGGTTCTTATCCTTACGTTCTAAGTCCTGAACTGGAACAGGGAGCGGAAGGTACGCTATGTTCTGGTGTAACTGCTGGGCTGGAGAATAACTGCACGTGAAGGGATTTGAAATCCTCTTTTATTCAATCGCTATTAAATACAAAACTTCCCAACTCGGAAGAGATACAGAACGTAAAAGACCGCACTTTGGTCAACTTAACAATCAAATAAATTTAAATAAATTAAAATAGAACTTAAATTAAACTTTGCTTCGCAGAGCAATTCGCGGAAGTTGGCCTCTATCTAAAAGGGTGCGTAGCAAGGTATACTAAATACTACCGCACTTTAATTTATTTTACAATGCAATCACGTAGTAAGCACTATGGCTTATAAATTTAAACTGCTAGCTGGTCAGGCGAACGTTGAGCAGCGTGACCGTGATCTGAGGCAAAGCTCTCACACACCGAGAGGTTTCTACCTCTGGCTTAAATAGTGCTTGGCTGAACTTCAAAAATTAGCATAAGCTAAAAACGCGCGCTTCTTCTGACAGGAAGTTGAAGCAGAGAGGAGATAGAAAAGATTTAAATTAAAATAAACTTGGTTAGTTTAACTAAAACCTTACATACTTCCCGCCAGAATTGCGATAGTTAAACTACTTTGGTCCAAACGGACCATGTTGAAAACTAGCAATTCTAAATAGTCGAAAATTTCACTGTTCTAAACTTAGGCCAACTCTTACAAGGCAATATATGTTTGTGTAAAATACAGACGAAATTTTCTGGAACAACAATCTTCAACATTTTTTTTTTCAAGTCTTATTCTTCAAACAGTCTTACTCCTTCCAGCAAAATCTGGAAGGAAAACAACTTTAGTATGACATAATAACAGAATAATTCTAAGTGGTACAAATCCTTTTTTTTTTTTTCTGTGTAATTTTGCACACACACATTATCATTCAAGCACAATTAAATTCTTCCCCCGTATGCTCTCTCACCGGTGTTGGATGTAAAGCAAACCGCCATTGCGGGTTTTTATGTGTTCGGGGGTGTTCAACTCTTCCACCTACAATCGACTAACATTAGTTAGAACTTGACATACGAGACCTGAAAAAAACGCCCTATAACCAGCTAATCCTAAGGTTCTCACTAGCTTTATGTCTAACACTTTAAGTGTATTTGGTGGAGAGCCTAATTAACACTTGCATTCTAAAATAGTGAATCTTTAACTTTTCATGCATACAAATTCGCAGTTTGCACACAACATTCACATTAATATTGCACTTAACGTGCATTGCTAGCATAATATTATTTGTTACATTTCATAACACATTAACAATTTCACAGCAATCCTGAAATGCAAATAGAAGTTAAATTTCTAAGCTTACAGAAATATAGGTTAAATTTCTAAGCTTACAGCAAGTGCTTCCTATTCCTTTCTCAAGGTACTTTCTTGAAATATCAAATTACATTGAATTAATAGTCTACAGACTAAATCGTGTTTTTCAATTTTCCGAATTTTCATTCTAGACATTTTACAAGTCTTTAGACAAAGCGTCGTACAAAATCATTTAGTTAACATATTCTTTTCAGCAATTCATTGCTTTTACAGAATTAATCTATTTACAAAATTAAGTAATTTTAAATCTTTAAGAATTACAATTTCTTTTAACAAAACATTTTACTTTCCATATGAGAACTTATCGCTCACTTGGCGTAAAAGTCAACCTCGCTTGAGGTAAAATCAGTCCTGCAACTTGCAGTATACTCAAAAATTAACTAAACTTTTGAATACGAAATTGTACTTATCTTATTATGATCGTCCATCCTTTTCTTGGCCCAATCTTTAAAACTTGAGTAAGTTGTGGCCTGGTTCAGTTTCCTCGTTTTTCGTTGTTCTTTCGGAGCCTGCTCGTCTCTTTTTCTTTTGAAATTCCGTCGTTGTATCCTCGGCAATTTCCTTTGTAGAGGAGGTTGCTCCGCTGGACGTTTGGTGGACTGGGCCCTTCTCTCCTGGGCCCTTGCTCGTTGCTTGTCCTGGTTCCTGCTGTATTCGGGAAGTTGATTCTCAGGCTGCAATCGACGTTTCTTGCTTCTCAGGCACCTGTCCGATGATTCCACAGTTCTTTTGGATACATTGGGCTTCCCTTGCCCATTCTGCTTTCTTCTCTTGGTGCGCTCGTAATTCCGTTCGTAGATTTGTTCACCTGCATCGTGAGACTTTCTTTTGAAACCACCTTTTTGGTTCTTATTTCTTTGTTGGGGGGGAGCTTTCTTCTTCTGACATTTCGATGCCGTTGTAGCTGGTTCCTGCTGTTTTTGCTGACGTATATCTTCCTGGCTAGTCGATTGCCTCGGATCCTGAAACGAATCTTTAAATACAGCCATTTTGCTGCGATTATAGAACGGTTTTATTTGGTCCACATTCGCTTTGAGCGTTTGACCATCATTTCTTTTTAATATAACCACTGCCCCCGTAATTTGTTCAATTGTGAACGGGCCTTCAAAACGCGGAAAAAATTTCCCCACCTTTTCCTCTGGGGCATTTGACAAGTTGTGTTTAATCTTCAACACTTCATCTCCCACATTGTACTTGACCTCTCTTCTTTTTAGGTCATAGTACAATTTCTGTTTTCTTTGGGCCATTTCTATATTTTCCGTCGCTTCCCGTATTAACTTTTGTATATCACTCATTTTAAATTCTTCTGCCCTTTCCTGTACAAAGAACAGTTTATCTAGGGGGGTCAAGATCTTTCTTCCTAAGAAGAGTTCAGCGGGTGTTTTTTGTGTAGTATCGTGTTTGGCGGTCCTAAGGGCAAATGCAAATTCATTTATATGGCTATCCCAGGTAGAGTGATAGTTTTTCACATAACTACGAATTATTTTCACTACATTTCTATTCACCCGTTCCGCTATGTTTGACTGCGGACGATACGGGACCATCTTTAGATGACGTATGCCCAGTTTTGCACACATTTCCTCAAACATTTTACTAACAAACTGAGGACCATTGTCTGAAATAACTTTTAGGGGCGCCCCGTATTTTAAAATATACTTATTTAGAATTGAATCTACTACAATTTTTGCAGACGCGCGTTTTAACGGAATTAACTCTAACCATTTGCTAAAATGATCCACTATAACTAAAAGATATCGGCTTTTATTAACTTTACTTCGAGGGTAAGGTCCAAGTAAATCGATGCCTATTATTTGATTTGGGAATTCTGATTTAATACTATTTAGGAACCCGGCCGGGCGGAAATTAACATAATTATTTAATTGACATGTTGGGCACGACTGGACATACGCCCTAGTAAACTTTTGCAGTTCTGGAAAGAAAACTGCCTCGCGAACTCTCTGAACAGTTTTTCTTATACCTAAATGAGCCGAAATGGCACAATCATGCAACTCTTCTAATACATTCAACCTCATGCTAGCTGGGATAACCGGTCTATATTCATGATTCTCATTAGTAGCTTTCGTATAGAATAACAGTCCGTCAATTAATTCGTAATTTTCGGCCCTATTTCTTATCGGCACAATATCCGGATGATTGAAATTCTCAGGGTCGGCCAAATAATTGTATATATTTTTGAACTCCGGATCTTTTTTGAGTTCGGCTATTACTGTTTCACGAGAATCTAATACTTTGGATGTTAACATGGCTATCTTAATTACACTTCCATTTTCATCTAAGTTAATTCTGCTTAAAGCATCTGCCACAACATTTTCTTTTCCCGGCGTATGTTTAATTATTAGGTTATATTCCTGTAATTTGAGAGCCCACCTTATTAATCTGGGTGATAAATTTTTTCCAGAATAGAGTCTAGTGACCGCCGCGTGGTCGGTATATACAGTTACTGGAGAACTTCCAAAGAACACACGAAATTTCTGTACTGATGCTAACACTGCGAGAGTTTCTCTCTCTGTTGCGGAATAGTTTCTTTGGGTTTCATTTAATGTTCGGCTGAAAAAAGCCACGGGCTGACCATTTTGGGAAAGCACTGCACCAATCGCGAAATCTGAAGCGTCCGCTGAAATCTCTAATCCCTTATCCCCTTCTGGAAATTTTAAGACGGGAGCTTGAGTCAATGCGTCTTTCAATTTTTGAAACGCCAAGTTGGCTTCTGCTGACCACGAAAACCTAGCTTTTTTTCTTTTCAACTTTAGCAGTGGCTCAGCTATTTTTGCAAAGTCTTTAATGAAAGCCCGGTAATATGAACACATCCCGAGAAACGACGATAATTTCTTCGCTGTTTTAGGAACAGGATAATTTCTAATGGCTACTATTTTTGACTGATCCGTTTCGATTCCCTTTTGGGAAATTTTAAATCCTAAATAACGTAACTCTTTTGCGGCAAATTTACATTTAGACGCATTTATCTTTAAACCAGCTTCGTTTAACAATGAAAATACTTTTCTTAAATCTTGTAAGTGTTGTTCTAGAGTACTACTCGTAATTATAATATCGTCTAAATATATGAAAGTGCTTTTACCAAGGACTGGTCTTAAGACGATGTCCATACATCTTTGGAACGTTGCCGGCGCGCCGGATAATCCGAACGGCATTCTAAGAAATGCGTACGTACCAGATTTCGTTATGAACGCGGTTTTGTGTACGTCCTCGGGTTTTACCCCAATCTGAAAATAGCCACTCGTGAGATCTAATGTAGTCATGTATTTTGTAGACGAAATATTTCGAATAATTTCTTCAATTATCGGCAACGGATATACAGGATATTTTGTAACTGAATTTAACTTGCGATAATCTATAGCAAAACGCCACCGCTTCGGGTGCGTAATCGGGTAATCATTATTTTTCTTACACAGGACAACGGGGCTAGCATAACTGCTAGAAATTGGCGTGATGATTTTATTCTTTAACATCTCTTTAATATGATGTTCAATTATTTCCTCTTTTGTCCTATCATATCTATATGGCTTTTGCCTAACTGGCTGAGCGTCCCCCGTGTCAATGTCGTGGTTCACCACCTGCGTAAAGCCTGGTACATCACTAAATAAATTCGCAAAGTGACTTACCAGACCTTGGATTTTCTCTTTTTCCTCTGCTTGTAAATGTTCCAAGTCCAGCTGCGGGGGCTTATCATTCTTCGCTTCAATTGGCTTCATATTTAATGTTAGTTCTCCCCCCTTGAAATCAATTTTTGCTTCTGCCAAACTAAAAAAGTCCACACCTAGAATAATACAAGTCTGCAGGTTACGCACAATATAAAACAGGATTCTTACCTGTTCGTTGTTGATACGCACGAACAATGGTACTTTTCCTAAACAGCTACATTTTTCTCCTTGGGCCGCTATGACATCCGTGTCTCTTGCACTAAAAATTCTGTAACGTCGAAAGTGCTTCTTAAAGAATCTTTCCGATACGAAGCTGCTTTGGGCTCCTGTATCCAAGAGGGCTGTCGCCGGTATGTTGTTGATTAGAACTTCAATCTTCGGCAAACTCAAATTCTTAACGACCACGGTGTTTAAATTGATTTTGGAAGGGTTTTGCGCTGCTTCGGACTTCTTCACCTTCCTCGAAGAAATCCCTCTTAGTTTAAATTCTTTTTCTTCTGGTTGCCCTCGGAATCTTTGCTTGTTCTTCTATTAAATTCCCTTCGTTCGCCGCTCGCTTTAGGAGACACATCTTTCTTCGGCCATTGCTTCGCCTTATTCCCGTAACTTTGATTTTGCTTTTGCTGCGGTCTTGGCGAACTCCACTGACTTCTTCGCTCAAATTGGCGTCGTCGTTCGTTGTCGGCTGTTCTTCGGCTTTCAAATTGTACCGCGAGCTCAAATAATCTGTCTAATGTTGTTGGATTTCTTAGTTCGATGAAATCTTGAACTTGGGGCAGTAGCCTAGGAAGTATAACTTGAATAATTTCAGGATCCGGGCGACTTCCATACAAAAGCTTGAAAACTTGAATTTTCCTCAAAATAAAATTAGACAAATCTTCTATTCTTTCTTGGTATCGGCTAAACAGTTCAGCTTCCAATCTGGCTCGATCTCGCACCACGGGAAATGCTTTCACTAGAGAATTCTTGAAATTTTCATACGTGTATGTGGGGCTTCCTGGTTCCCCCAAGAGATTCTTTCCGATGCACTTGAACCAACTTAGCGCTTGGCCCTTCAAAGCGCTGGTAGCAAGAGCGACTTTCTGAAATTCGTGGACTGGATATAGCATGAAGTGGGAGTCTAGCTTTTCCAGGAAATTGATTACGGCTGTCTTGCCGTCAAAACTTGCCGCTGGCTTCATGGCTGCTCGCATGGTTTGTACGATGTAGCCGAATCCTTCTATGCCAGGAGGTGCTATCTCAGGATTCTGGACAGGTACAGCAGGTGTCTCAGGTTCGTCTTCTTGTTGCTGAGGCCATCCTCTTCTTTCTGTGCGGGCGCCATTATCAGGACTTAGCATTCTGTGTGTATTCTTTGAGAACATGGTAAATTCTGTAAAGGGTTCTTATCCTTACGTTCTAAGTCCTGAACTGGAACAGGGAGCGGAAGGTACGCTATGTTCTGATGTAACTGCTGGGCTGGAGAATAACTGCACGTGAAGGGATTTGAAATCCTCTTTTATTCAATCACTATTAAATACAAACCTCCCAATTCGGGAGAGATACAGAACGTAACAGACCACACTTTGGTCGAACTTAACAATCAAATAAATTTAAATAAATTAAAATATAACTTAAATTAAACTTTGCTTCGCAGAGCAATTCGCGGAAGTTGGCCTCTACCGAAAAGGGTGCGTAGCAAGGTATACTAAATACTACCGCACTTTAATTTATTTTACAATGCAACCACGTAGTAAGCACTATGGCTTATAAATTTAAACTGCTAGCTGGTCAGGCGAACGTTGAGCAGCGTGACCGTGATCTGAGGCAAAGCTCTCACACACCGAGAGGTTTCTACCTCTGGCTTAAATAGTGCATGGCTGAACTTCAAAAATTAGTATAAACTAAAAACGCGCGCTTCTTCTGACAGGAAGTTGAAGCAGAGAGGAGATAGAAAAGATTTAAATTAAAATAAACTTGGTTAGTTTAACTAAAACCTTACACAATGATCAGGCGTCCAGTGGATATGTTGTCGTGTCCACTGCCTCCTATGGCCGGACGTGAGCGGCACGCAAATGGCTCGTAGCTTCGCATACAGACCACCTTCGTGAAGCCTTCTACGCACAGTTGACGTTGACACCAACCTTCCGGTGGCTGCAGCAAGAGAGGATCTAAGAATCGTCGGAGTAGCAGTTCTATTCTTGCATGCACATAATGTCAAATATCGGTCATCGGCGCTCGTCGCAGCAGTTGGCCGTCCTTGGCTGAACCTCATAGATGACGAATCTTTGGTTTGAAACTGCCTCTAAAGTCTATGAACCACAGAAGGACTCACATTTAGTCATCTGGCCACTTCTGTTTGACTTTGTCCTGCTGTAGAGACATTAGGTTTTTTGGAAGCAGGAGACATGAAAAATGAGCATCGCCTACGCCGGGAATCGAACCACGGACCTCTCGGTTACGCGTCGAGCATGCAGACCACTACACCACGAAGGCATGCGAAGAAGGCGGGAGAAATACCTTATACTGCCTCTGGTCTCCCAATGGCTCTCCATCGTAGTTCTGCATGCAATTGATGCATGGAGGTCATTGTTACGAATTGGCTGTCTCAGATTTCTGATGTCACTATCGCAGTGAAATATGTGGGCTTGCTCTCAAAAATGGACTTTTATGCTTTTCACAGATGACGTATTCCGAGCGCAGCGCCAATAGTTTGCATATTGCAGTTTTACTCAGCTACTCTTACTTGGCAACATATTCAAATTTTACACGGTTTGGCTTATTTTTGAGGGAGTTATCGCTAATTTTGTAATTTTTCCTTAATTTATGATAACCAGTGTATATATACATAATTAAAAGCAATGTTTTTAAACAAAATATAAACACGCCTAGTATTTTCGTGCATTAAGCTGCTGAAAAATTATCTGTAAAGCCATAAAGTCAGAAATTTAGAACTAACTTTTCACAAAGACTAAAAATTGAAATTCAGGATTAATAAATTTCAAATAATCCACTAAATGTTACAAAGTATTTAAAAATTTTAAAACGAAATCTTTTCAAACAAGCAGTACCCCAATTAAAAAAAAGTAATAAAATTTAAAGAAAATGAACAAAACAGAAGAGGAATTCAATCAACTTCAATGCCACTTCGTCAGTGTGGAAGAACATTGAAATCAATTGAAATTTCTCTTCTACAAAAATCTTTGCCTTTCTGCATCCAGAATTGGCCTATGAACCATTTTGATGTATTTTTATTATAATAGTTCATCCGAAAATTTTGGCCCTTCATGAAATGAGGGAAAAAACAAAGTAAATTCTAATTAGAATTTTGAACCTTAAATAAAGAGAATTCAATTTCATTATAAGAATTGAAATTGGACGTGTGTACGGGTTCGCAACAGATTGAATGCGCACAGCTACGACGATAGTTTGATAAAATTTATTTTTTCAAAATAAACACTTCAGATATCAACTGGAACTTTCCATGAAAAATAATCGTAACACTCTTCACAATATCACAGAGTACAATCAGTAGTTAAACTTCACAAACTACCATGAACGTTTAAAATAACGGAATGCAAAGGGCAGCTAAACAGCGAAGCTATACTCGGAACCCACGCTAAGCTAACAGCTAACAACAACAACTGAGAGCAGATGCTCTCGCTGAATTAAGGTTACAGCTAATACAGTGATCAACTACATTTATTCAATTACGACACTTATGACGGTAATACAAGGCCTGGACAAAAATGTCGCCAAGTTTGGCAACTTTTAGAGATTTCTCACCAAATTTGCCTATGAAAATCGCTGCCAGCTTGGTGTTATCTCGCCAAATTACCGAAATACCCATTTACTCAATGTTAAACAGACTTGTCTCTGTATTAATTAAAAATTATTTGCATGTTTAAGCCTGTTCGAGTTATTAGTAACTTCGTATATTTAAGTAACTTCATAGATATCGAATACCCTACATAACGCGCATTCTAATACAAAAAAACAGAGATCGAAATTTACTGGTGCATGTTATACGCCGGATATAAAAATGGTAAGATAAAAAAATAAGGAAAAGATGAGTATAAAAAAGAAGTTGATTTCTACATGTAGCTAAATGCTGTTACTAACGAGTTTGGGGATTTTCTGGGAAACAGTTGGCAACACTTTCTTTTAGGATAGGGCATTTCATTACCCTTTTCCGCAAATCGCACTCATTATTTGTCATATTAATTATTGTCATATCATTTTGCTTCTACTCACGTATGGAGCTTTTACCAATATCAAATATGTTTGCTGCAAGCACGGTTTCCATTTTCTTTTGCAAACTGAATGATTTTGCGTTTGAAACCAGAGCTATGTTTGTTTCGTTTGGCAGAAGTCATATTTACTAATAAAAGGAATGTCAGATCAACTGCATTTCAACTGAACCAAATGCGATTTACAAAAGCCTCCGATGTTCACTTCAAAAGACTACAGAAAGAGAAAACTTCTAGCTCCTTATTCCAGGAATTCATTCGGGTCGGAAGTACATTCGTATCCGAAACCCTGCCCCCCTTTTCTCGAAACCTTAGAATAACATTCTTATGCGTACCTGCATTGAATACAAGCAACCTTTTCTGAAGATTTACTTCTTCAAGGACTTTCCCCACATACATATTATTTCCCTTATCGCTTATCAATTCAGTATACCATTGGTCGAAAGCCTGCGAAAAATCTTCGATTGAATGACTTCAGAAGATTTCAGCATCACATATGTATCTTTCAGGTTTCTTTCATAAGGAAAAGGGTGCGCGTTATACGGCGAATATACCTAAAGGTTAAAAAATGTAGTCTGAAATTACAGGTGCGCATTTTACGCCGGATTATACGGCAACTTAAATTCATTTCATTACTAACTTCGCAGCTGGGGTTGTTAAATTAGCAGTTGCAAATCAAATATCTCCTAAAATATTTCCCGTAATGTACGAATGTTCCTATTTTTAACTTAACGAAAGTGCTATGAATATTTTATAATTTGAGATTTTTTTCGAGGGGATATCTATAAAAAACTAAATTATGCATATACAAAAAACGTTTCTGACTCCTAATGCTTAAAGTAATTTCATATAATTTTCTACTCGATATTAAGAAATTATGCAATGGAAGATGCAATTGTAAGATAGATATTTAAAGAAATAAAGCCTGCAACCATTTTAACATCCTATACGTAAAGGTTTCTCTTTAGGTCTTAAAGCACATGGAGGAGGATTGAACGAATCCATCGACATTGACGACTGGCCTCTGATAACGAAAGCGTATTCATCGAAGGGATATGCGACCTTGTGGGCTGAAGATATGCATAAATATGCACTTTTTAACTATTTCATTAAGGGATTTCGCCATCCTCCTACAAACCATTATCTACGACCTTTTTGGATTGCTGTTGAAGGATCTCCACTCAATAAAGAAAGTTCTTCAATGTGTTACGGCCCCACCCCGAGACATGTGTTACAGGTACTGAAATTCTAACACATTTTGTTTTCGATTCTCTTTACTTAAATAAATTAAAATATTTCTTTTTGTATTCTTCCGTATAATATTTAATATTTATTATCTGTGTACGTAATGTCATTTGTATTTTGTCATCGCAACAGTATATAACACATGAGTTCTAATCGCAAACTGTAAAAATATTGGTAAATATAGATGCAATTAACAAATCTAGTTAGTTTTCTACGCCAGTATATGTATAAGGTATTTCTCCCGCCTTCTTCGCATGCCTTCGATGTGTAGTGGCTGGCAGGCTCGGCGCGTATTCGAGAGGTCCTTGGTTCGAGCCCTGGCGAAGGCGTTGCTCATTTTTCTCTTCTCCTGCTTCCAAATAACTTAATGGCTCTACATATGTAGTATAATGTTTAGTACCTGTATGAGTAGTATAATAGTCTGTATTCAAATTTTCAGAATGCGCCATGAACCTAGATGTGCACATTCGATGCGCACATGTAGTACGAGGGATGTTTTTTAGGTAACGGCCTTTTGAAAATCAAAACCAAACGAAAGAAAACTTTCAAAAACCAAATTTATTTTCAGATTCTACAAACGCGTCTCTGTTTTTCAGCATAGTTGCTAAGTTTGTTTAAACATTTATCATATCTTAGAACTAGATTTTGAATACCCTCTTCATAGAAACTTGCCGCCTGCTCCGATAACCAAGAGGTTACGGCCGTTTTCTTGTCCTAGA
>KK118465.1:96774-131900 GCA_000611955.2 Stegodyphus mimosarum
AAAAAAAAAATCTAATGAATTTACAAAAATTCAAATCTGAAGTTGCATCGTGCTTATGCAAAATGGGATACAATCAAAATGCTAAAAGAGGAAGACCTAGTAATACTTCAATAGAACAAATGTTTCAGACCAAAAGATGCAAAGGGACTGCCCAATCCGTTCCATGTAAGGACATTCGTAGAGATGGTATAAACCATTGGCCAATATGGTCAGAAAAGAGAATAAGGTGCAAGTTTCCAAACTGCAAGGGCTACACTCAAACTGAGTGCGAAAAGTGTAAAGTAGGACTTTGTTACAACAAAGTCAACAACTGCTATAAAAATTTTCATTGTATGTAAGGCTAAAGCAATTTATAACAAAGAATAATAAAATCCTCATGTAAAAAAAAGTTTTGTAATTTATAGCACTACTGCGCAATGTTGCACTTCTGCAACAAACAAAAAAATGGCTGAAAGTCAATTTAAAACTGCTTAAACTTTTTTTTAAATATTTTTCCCTTTTATTATTACTTGAGAACTAGCTGATATAATTTTTTCATACAAATTTAAAAAATTGGGAAGTTAAGGGTTAAACCCTGTTTCTTTTTTTGCATATCAGCTGCAGTTAGGTTACAGTTTGTGTTCGTGTTAGTATGGACGTGTAAGTGAAGAATTAGGCACTCTTGCCCACAGTTAATTTTACAACCAAAATTAAGAAACAGTTTGAGGCTTTAACACTTACAAAATAGCAGTTATTATTATTATTATTATTATTATTATTATTTTCTTTTCAATGTTTCATGTGATTTATGAATCAAAATGTGGGGTCGAAAAATAAATTGTGTTTCGGTGGAGATTGTTTTTCCAACTGAGACATCGCGTTTGCAGTCCGCCCTGCACACAAGAAAAAAAAAATTTTTTTTCTCCTTTTTAAACCAGATTAATAATAGAATCATATTCGTCAGTGCATGTTGACAACTTCGATCAAAAATAGTGTATTAATTACACAGAATCTTCAGATACAAAGAAAGGCTAACATATTTCACACGAAAAAAAAATGGCAATGTCTTCGAAGAAGTATAGAAAAGTGAGTATAGTAGGACCTGTATTAATGATCTATTTCCTGACGGCGCATGGTCCTTTTGCAGCCTATCTATTTCGCTTCGGCTTGCACCACACTGATTCTTACATATGCGGCTCAACAGGTAACATCGATCACTATGTGCTCGAGTGCGAAATCACCACAGACCTACATTGCCGACCGTATACAGCTGAAAATGCACAGGTATGGCTGAAATAACTCTAAAAGAGTAAGCTACTACGAAGCAAACTTAAGCTACCTTAGACGACCTGGCAATGAACTGCGAAAATCTAAAAGCAATTTAAATTAAAAAAAAAAAATCTGATGTCCACATCACTTCTTGTACGGAGTATTAAATTCTATGCATTTTGCATTTTATCTAAACGTATTGGATTGAATTAAATGTACTTCGTCGATAGTGCATGAACCACAATAGAATAAATGCACTCTTTAAAATTCACTGTATTTGTTTACCATAGCGACACTCTGGCGCAAGGTTCACTTAACAGCGTTACATCTCATTCATTTTATACTCAGAACTATTATAACTCAGAATGCACAAAAATTATGTATATCATCTGAAGAATCATCTAATCATTGCCACATGTTCTATTCAAATACTAGGATAAATCTAAAACGATGTATAAAAGAAATTAAACAAACAAACATGCAAAAAAGAAAGGAAAAGAAAAACAGATTTTTCACAGACGATTCAGTATTTCTCATTCAATTAATTCAGTTCTCAACTCGCGACAAAACAAAAGTACATAAAAACTCAAAATATCTATATTAAAAATTACGAAGAAAATCTTATACACTTATTTCCTCGAATTCTTGAATGGATTAAGCATGAATTAATTCGCAATAATAAAAGAAGACGTTATCTTTGTTCTTGCAAAGCTTAGTTTCCCCAGATTGGCAACAAATCCACTATTCTCCTAAATTTCAGATGTAAATAAATATGGCTGCCATATGAAAAATGATCAAGCTTAGCCGCACTTAAACAACTTTTAAGTTGTTGATAATTCTACAAATCTTGCAGACCGATTTACTAAAGGCATAAAAACCTTAACCGTACGTACGTTTAAGGTTTTTATGTAAGGTTAAGTAAACATAATACGGTACGTACTTGTACCGTAAACATAATAATGGTACGTACGTACGTAAGGTATACTAACGCTACATACGTACTTAAACCTAATACTGTACGTACGTACGCACAGATGCCACAAAAAATCTCTTCAGAATCCATTTTAAATCAGTTTTATAATTTTTTGGGGAAAAAAGAGTCCTTTATTCTGTCCTTACGTTGAGATATCACGCAAAAACATCGTTGAATTGCATTCGATAGCGGTCAAAATGGATATTTTCGTTGAAATATGATACCCAAATTTTTCGCGATTGCAATACTTCCTTTTTACTTCGTTCAAGGAAGTAAAAATCATTCAGCAAAGTCTTGACAGGGTCTCTTTAATAACCACAGGTCAGAAATATCCATCTTCCAAAGTAACATTACAAATTCCGCTACAAATTTTAATATTCTACGGAGATTTTTGGCTAAGCCTAGCGACAATATTACAGTCCAACCTGCAGGCATACAAGAGTAGTTCATATTTGTTATATTTTGTGAAGTTTTGTTCTGGTTTCCTAATTTCTAGTAAAAACAAAGCCATTAAATTCACAAATTATTACTGAGATTGATCAGAAATAATAAATGTTATATAAACTTGTATACATTTTGCTCTTAATAAAATAAATATAGTTTAAATTAAATCAAGATAAACCTCGAGAAAGTCGCAAATATGGTAACCAATTCTGGACTATTGTCCAGCGTCCGACAAACATGTAAATTTTACTGCATCTATGGAAGGGACAAATGACCACTCTAACGAATTTTCTCATTAGGGAATAGTAAAGGATGGGGGAAAAAGTGTCTTGGATCGCGTCGTCCTAAAGTTTATATTATGGGAATTTCAGTCAGGTTTTAGAAGCTTAACATAGGCTCAGTGGGAAAACTTTCGACCCCTTATAACCCGGGCTGTGGTGGTCCGATTTAGATGCGGTGTGGCTTTTTATGCATCAAACTTTTTTACGATTTTTGCGTGAAAAACATTTTGGGATCACCATGGGGGTCCCCCATCCCCAAAATCCGAAAAATCAGATCACAGGATCTGTAGATTCTATTTACACCAATATTTATATGCATAGACATTGGCCCAAGAGCTCTCGAACAGCGCAAGAAGCAAGTCTCTAGGTCGATCGGGGGTTCGTGGCAAGAGTCCAAAATGGGTGACAAAAAATATTTCACCCAGTTAAAAAATAAATACCACCACGGTCTTCCTCTCTTCCAGCGCTATCACCAGACTATAAAATTTCTGTCTCTAGGTCAACAGCGACCCGAGTTAGGTAGAGTTGAAAATTGCCATAATGCTATGTCTATGGGAGGTGTTCTGGAATAGTGTAAAAGGTTAAAATTTTTTCTATTGAAGATAGAGCGATGAAAGTGCGGCCATCGACAGACCCTCCAGGGACACGCTTGCGGTAGAAGGGGTTTGCATCTATCTCAATTAGAACCGCCGTTACGCACACATGACTTTTCAAATGCTAAGTCTATGTAATGGGGGGAGCCTTAAATTTGCTAACCTAACTTTATCACTCAGCAGTACATAAATTGGACATTTTAGGTGATTGTTTATGAATAATATATATTGTAGTTTCCTCCAATGTTTCATATTACAGTTTTACATGGAATTTTCCATGTTTTATATTACGATTTTACATGGAATTACAGCACTTTGGAGTTATTTCTCATAAATTTATTTTACTCCGTTCGCGATTCGGATTCTTTATTGTGTCAAAGATAAGATTTCGCACTTTAATAAAAAGACACATAAGAAGATACTTTATCAAAAACTTGTCATAAACAATTTTCTGAATTTTGCTTTAAAATATTCCTGGGCAATCGTTTTGATCCCTGAAGGAAATATAAAAAAACATATTTAATGCACTGTCAATGTCAACATCCCGTATGCCCTTATTGTTTTGAAAGAATGAAAGACTAATCGTTTTAAAATAAATTAGAAAATTTATTATGTAGAACAACATATATATACCCATTTCATTTAAAATCCAGGGAAAATCAAACTTTGGATATAACGATGGCTTTATACGAAATTCGCCTATGAAAGTAAATTGACGTAGGATTCTTTTTAAATATTTAAACTGTTCTGAAAAATAATTTTGATAAATTTATATTTTCTAAAATTTTAAATCATAGATTAAACTTCTCTTCAACAAATATTAAAAAGAAGCCTAAAATAGCTCTCTCTGTACGTACACAACAAAAGTGCAAAGATTTAAGAAATTATCTCATCACACTGCAGGTATAAAATGGATTGCATATATGAGTATTCGGAGAATGTTTTCCATGCTAACGTAAACAAAATTCAATTTCATAAAGATAATTCTTTCTGCAGATATTCCTCCTGTGCCCAATAGTCCAAAGTAATATTTGTTAAACAATCAAACACAATTAATATATCTCTGATGTTCTTTTTTATATTACAATAACAAAATTATGAAAAAAAAACGAATTTAAAGCTTTATTATTACCAAAAGTTCATCTCAAAATCTAATAGTAATGAATCCTATTCTAATCATCTAATAGTAACGAATATTATTAATGAATTCATTATGATTAGTTCATTAAGTTATTCATTACTATTATTTTATTTATGAAAATGAATTATCAAATATTTCATTCCAACCTGCAGCCATATAAGACAAGTTCATATTTGTTATATTTTGGGAAATTCTGTTCTGGTTTCCTGATTTCTGGTAAAACAAAGACATAAGATTCACAAATTATTACCGACATTGATCAGAAATAGTAAAATTTACATAAACCTTGCATGCATTTTGCTCTTAATAAATATATACAGTTTAGTTTAAATTAAATCAAGGTAAACCTCGAAAAAGTCGCAAAGATGGTAACCTATTCTGGACTATTGTGCAGCGTCCGACAAACATGTAAATTTTACTGCATCTATGGAAGGGATAAATGACTAATCTAACGACTTTTCTCATTAGGGATTAGTAAAGGAGGGGGAAAAAATGTTTTGGATCACGCCGTCCTAAAGGTTATATTGTGAGAATTTGAGTCAGGTTTTAGAAGGTTAAGGCTCCCCCCGTTACGTAAACATAGCAGTGGAAATGTCATGTGTACGTAACGGCGGTTCTAATTCAGATAGATGCAAACCGCATCTACTGTAAGCGTATCCCCGTTGGGTCTGTCGATGACGCACTTTCATCGCTGTATCTGCATTACAAAACATTTTCCCCTTTTACACTATTTTGAGAGCCCCTCCTTAGACTTAGACATAGACTTAGCACTATGGCAATTTTTAACTATACGCAGTGGTGGTTAGTTTTGGCCTAGAGACAAAAAGTTTACATTTTCGTGATAGCGTTCGAGGAGAGGAAGACCATGGTGGTATTTATTTTTTAAGTGGGTCAAATTGATTTTTGACCTCTAACATTAGATCCCCACCACGGACCCCCTGGGCGACGTAGAGACTAAGTTCTTGCGCAATTCGAGAGCACTTGGCCCACCGTCTATACGTATAACTTTTGGTGAAAATCGAATCGAGAGATCCTGAGATCCTCCGCTCGAGGAGAGGAAGACCGTGGTACTATTTATTTTTTAATTAGGTGAAATTTTTGTTTTGACCCGAACTTTGGCTCCCTGGACGACCTAGAGACTTGGTTCCTGCGCGGTTGGAGAGCTCATGGACCACCGTCTATACGTATAAATTTTGGTGAAAATTTCGAATCGAAATTTTCCCCATCGAGCCTAAGTTAAGACTCCCCCCATTATATAGACTTAGCATTGGAAAAGTCATGTGTGCGTAACGGCGGTTCCAATCGGGGTAGATGCAAACTCCTTCTACCGCAAGCGTGTCCCCGGGAGGTCTCTCGATGGCCGCCCTTCATCTCTGTATCTTCATCAGAAAAAATTTTCCCCTTTTACACTATTTTCAGAACCCCTCCCAGACTTAGCATTATGGCAATTTTCAATTATATGTAATGGGGGTCGATTTTGGCCTAGAGATAAATGGTGTATATTTTGGTGACAGCGCTCGAGGAGAGGAAGATCGTGCTGGTATTTATTTTTTAAGAATGTGAAATATTTTTTAACCTTAAAATTGGACCCCTGCTACGGACCCCCTGGGCGACCTAGAGATTAGGTTCTTGCGTGGTTCGAGAGTACTTGGCCCACCGTCTATACATACAAATTTTGGTGAAAATCGAATCCACAGATCCTGAGATCAGATTTTTCGCTTTTTTTGGGCGGGGGACCTCAGGGGGACCCACCCCAAAAACCCATTGACACTATGTTGGGAAAAGTTTCCCCCCTTATAACCCGGGCTGTGGTGGTCTGATTTCGAATCGGTTTGGTTTTATATGAATCAAAAATTGCTTGCGATTTTTCCATAAAAAAATTTGGGATTAACCATAGGGGTCCCCCTGAGGCCCCCCAGCCCAAAAAATCGAAATGTCAGATCTCAGGATCTGTCGATTCGATTTTCAGCGAAATTTATATGTATATACGGCCAAGAGCTCTCGTACCGCGCAAGACTCTAGTCTCTAGGTCGCCCAGGGTGTTCGTATCAGGGGTCCAACGTTAAGGGTCAAAAAACAATTTCACCCACTTAAAAAATAAATACCACCACGGTCTTTCTCTCCTCGAGCGCCATCGCCAAAATATAAACTTTTTGTCTCTAGGCCAAAATCGACCCCCGTTACGTATAGTTGAAAATTGCCATAATGCCTTTAGTTCAAAAACCTTTAGTTCTGTCTTCGTCTTTCAATGGTATTTTTTAACGTAATGCACAATAGCAAAGCCATTAAATAGCCCATTAAAGATCAGAAAAGTGAAAACATACTCTCTGATAAGAAAATTCGAGAATGTTACTAACTTCTCCAGTACTTTTTTTAATATTATGAGGATTCATCTGGAATTGTAATTTCACTTAAAAACTGAGAACAGCTCAACCGGACTTCACGGCTTAGTAAAAGCCCTGAGTGTATATTGTTTTCTTGTAATTTCTGTTACTTATTTGACAGTGACATCAGATCAAGTCCGCGGAATTCTTCTGGCAAGGAGTGCAGGACAGCGAATGTCATTGCCAAGAGCTTTGAGCACCATACAGGTGACAGTACGACTTTGCTCAGTTCGCCCCTAATTTTGACGGAGAGCACCCGGGAGGACGGGTCCTAAGGTCTTCCACTCTCATCCCCTATCACCAATCCCTCGAGAGGACTTTCAGCTCGCTGCATATTGGCAGTGCCCCATGCCGCACAGACACTGCACATTCACTAACATCCATGCCTTCGCTGGGTTTCGAGCCCAGTTCCTTCGGTATGGCGTCCTTGAATATATAACATAAAGTGATAGAAACAAATATTATTTTTCCCAAAGATTATTTTAATTAATTTCATATATAGGGTTCGCTTTAATTCCTTTTGATCCAAATGTTGTTAAGAATAAACCCATCCACAAAAACGCATCGAAGCAAAGAATATGGAAATAAAGCCGTGGATAGATATTTTGACATTAATGAAATAAGTATTATTCATTGGGAAAATGATCTGCGATTCATATTTCGGTTTGTTTTATAGAGACCTCCGTTAACAGACACATGGTGAACACAGGTTTTATAAAAATTTTGAAGTATTTAACATTACACAGTTTTGATTATTTTACAGTAGATAGGCTCAATAACAAGGTATAATATCTGACAGCAATCTTTACCCCTAACTTTGCCCTAATTAATCTTAACCCTTAAATTTACCCTAACCTAACTTTAATCTTAACCCCTAACTTTACTTATATTTAACGTTTCACAATTATGATTATTTTACGGCAGATAGGCTCAATAACAAGGCATAACATTTGAAAGCAATCTTTACCCCTAACTTTACCTAACCTAACTTTAATTTAACCCCTAACTTTGCTTACATTTAAAATGTTACAATTGTGATTATTTTATGGTATATAGGCTCAATAACAAGGCATAACATTTGACAGCAATCTTTACATCTAACTTTACCCTGACTCAACTTTAATCTTAACCCCTAACTTTACTTATATTTAAAATGTTACAATTGTGATTATTTTACGGTAGATAATCCAACAACAAGGTATAACATTTAACAGCAATCTTTACCCCTAACTTTACCCTAACTAATCTTAACCCTTAAATTTAACCTAAACTAACTATAATCTTAAGACCTAACTTTATTTATATTTAACGTTTCACAATTGTGATTTTTTTACGGTAGATAGGCTCAATAACAAGGCATAACATTTGACAGCAATCTTTACCCCTAACTCTACCCTAAACTAGACTAAAACTAAACTTCGTGGCGCAAACAGCCCTTAGAGAGCCACGGCCGGCAGTGCCCTGTTATCTGCTTTCTGAACCGTGGGCTCCGGCGTGCTTGTGCATCTTTGTCTGGACAAGTGGTAACTTTACCCTAACTAATCTTAATCCCTAACTTTACCCTAACCTAACTTTAATCTTAATTCCTGACCTTACCGTAACCTAACCTTAATCTTAATCCCTAACTTTACTTCTGTTTAATATTTCACAGTTGTCATTGTTTTACGGCGTATAAGCTCAATCAACAATCTTTACCCCTAACTTTACTACAGCGAAATTTGTAGGTTTGGAGGGAAGGAGTTAAAATTCAACTTCAACTGCTTCTAATTTTAAAATTAGTATTGTGTTTCCTAGTTATAGGCAGTTAGTAGGCTAATCGGTAACATATTCAAAAATTGGGCTAATTAGTCTTTGTTTTAAGATGTTAACTAATTATTTCATAGCTATTCTTAACAAATCATTATCTTAAAGTTAGATGTCATAATTTTACTTTCTTGTAGAAAGTAAAGGAAGTATTGTAATCTCAAAAACTTTTCTGGTATATTTCAACGACAATATCCATTTTGACAGATTTGAACGATGTTTTTGCTTGACATCTTACATACGTTTAGAATAAAGAAACTTTTTTTTTTCAAAACGGATTGTAAAATAAATTTTAAATGGATTCCGAATAGATTTTTTGTGACGTCTGTACGTACGTATGTATGTATCTCGCGTAACTCAAAAACGAGTAGACTCAGAACGTTAAAATGTTGTATATGGGACTGCTATAACATGCAGTTGTGCACCTTCTTTTTTAATACAAACCCACCGCACCAAATGTACATACAGAGATAGATAGATATATGGATATAGATATTGAGCGCAGTTCTTTTGCATTTTTATGTTGATAAATTGCGCATTTTTTGCTTTGAAAGTGATGAATTACGTTTTTCTTACGTTTTGGTTAAGATTTTTTATGCCTTTGTTTAATCTGCATTCAATAATTGTAGATTATGAACAATTTAAAAGTGGTCTCTTAAGCCTAATGAGGTCGCCATTCTTTTTGTATTGTAAACTCTTAGCAGAATAGTGAATTAAGAGTTTGTGCACCAACTTCAGCGTCTTTTTGCAAACTAGGGCCAAAAGCAAACTTTCACTTTGGTGCAGCAAAAAAATCTATTTTCCAGCCCGCTAGCCGAATTGCCTTTTTTTTTTTTGGGGTAGAAACTGTACTTTTAATTATAAAAATTGTTTTTAATTGTTTATAACTTTATCTGGAGTTTTATTTTATTTTATTTTATTTTTTTGTTTTATTTGTGTGTGTGTGTGTATTTTACAGTTTTTAATGAAGTTGGTTTGAGTTTTTATGTATTTTTCTTTCCTTGCCGCGAAATAAGAACTGAATTAATTGAATGAGAAATATTAAAGAAATTCGAGGAAATAAGTTTAAACGAAATACAGGAAAAATGTGTGTTCTTTAATAGGCCGTAGAAGGAAATCATATGGTGGCCACATCAGATATTTTTAATAGAAAATCGATTTTTTTGCCGTATAAATGTCTGGAAAGTAGAGATATATCTTTAATTAATGTCGTCTTATAATAGCAGATACTTTCCACGCGATCTGCGTCTGACATCCAAAATTTGTTTTATAAAGAAATCCTTCCTCCATATTACATTTCAGTTTCATTATAATAAAATAAGGTAATGTCATTATTTATCGCACTTTCAATAGTCAAGTCTCTGTGTCTAGGTTCACTTAACAGCGTTACATCTCATTCATTTTATAATTCAGAATGCACAAAAATTATGTATAGCATCTAAATAATTATCTAATCGTTGCCAGATGCTCTATTCAAATGCTATAATAAATCTAAAACGGAAGAAAATTAAACACACAAAAAAAGCAAATAGTTTTTCATAGACGATTCAGTAATTCTCATTCAATTAATTCAGTTTTCACTTCGCGACAAGTCAAAAACACATTAAAAACCCAGAATACCTATATTAAAAATGACGAAGTAAATCTTAAAAGCTTATTTGCTTGAATAAATTCCAGAAGGGATTAAGCATGATTTAATTCGCAATAATAAAAAAAGACGTTATCTTCATTGTTGGGAAGCTTAGTTTCTATAGATTGGCAACAAATCCACTATTCTCCTAAGTTTCAAATGTAAACAAATATGGCCGCCATGAGAAAAATGATTAGGCTTAACCGCACTTAACTTTTAAATTGTTGATAACTCTTCAAATCTTGCATGCAGATTTACTAAAGGCATACAAACCTTAACTGGAAGATAAGAATAACATAATTCAATCTTTTTTAAAGCAAAAAAAAAATGCACAGTTTACCAAAATATATGAATAAAAAACCTGAGCTCACCAAGCCGAGTAACAGAGTGGATATATATATATATATATATATATATATATTTATATACTTTTGGTGCGGCCGATTGCAACCAAAATAGGAGGTGCGAATCTACATGTTATGTCAGTCTTATATACAAAATTTCAATGTTCTGAGGCTACTCGTTCTTGAGTTATGCGAAATACATACATACATACGTACGTAAATACGCACAGACGCCACGATAAAAATCTGTTCAGCATCCATTTTAAGTAAGTTTTTATAATTTTTTAGGGGAAAAGAGTCCTTTATTCTGTCCTTAAGTAAAGAGTTCAGTCAAAAACATCGTTAAATATAAACATATATATATATATATTTGGTGCTGTCGCTGGCAACCAAAATGTGAGGTGTACAGCTACATGTTATAGCAGTCCCATGTACAAAATTTCAATGTTCTGAGGCTACTCTGAGGCTTTTATGCCAGATACATACATACGTATGTACAGACGTTACGAAAAAAATCTCTTCCGAATCCATTTTCAGTCATTTTACAACCTTTGGGAAAAAAAGAGTCCTTTGTTCTGTTCGTACATACAGATATAATGCAAAAATATCGTTCAAATGGATTCGAGAGCAGTCAAAATGGATATTTTCTTTGAAATATGATACCCGAAATTTTTCTCGATTACAATACTTTCTTTTTACTTCGTTCAATGAAGTAAAAATATGCCAAATTATATTTTTACTACTTACTTAAATAAAATATATTGCAAAACATAACACGAGCATATTTGACTCAGTTTCAATCATTAAACGAAGGTGGTTCAGCTGATCACACTGTTGCTAACTTTGGCACATTACTACCCATTACCACACATTTTAGCAATGATTTCTCTTTGTGACGTCCATATAACGGAAAAGTACCTATAAATCTAGCCAGTCTGCAACAATCATTTTCAGATATCTACGTTCAGATATAAAATCCAGACTATATATGGCGTTTTTAACTGGAAAATGCATTTATCTGCAAGTTGAATAACTGTGGTTATTTACTACAAACCAATGCAAAAGGAAAGCAGCATTGGATTCAATTTCTTGATAGAATAAATAGTAACAGCTATGTCTTAATGCAACGAAAAGCGAAAATAAATTTGTATAGATGCAAGATAACTATCATTTAATTGGATCAGGAACAGTACCTCTAATAAATAGTTTTGGAATAAACTAGAAGTCTTAAGATTCCGATAAAGATCATACATTTATGAACAAAAGTGGAAAGTGAGACCAAAGTCATTCAATAAAGAATAAAACAAAGCCTGCTCTCATCTCTGTTACCTCCATCGAATTGTTTAACGAAGCGAAGAGGCAGCAAGGCCGGTGAACAAGTTTTCTAAGAAGATGTTCCCGAGTCTCATTCACTTTCATTGGAAAAGCTCCGCATGCAGACGCTCTTAATCGCCGAGCGGAATATAGCGTTTAAAATAACTTTTTGCCTGTTGAAATTTGCTTCACAAAATTCATGCATGGAAATGAAAATGGCTCGGTGGATTCAAGTAAGTGGTTTCTGTTAAATTTGTAAAGCAGAAAAAAGTAGTTAGCTGTGAGTTTATTAAATTATATTTAATTATATTTAATAAACACTATAACACTTCAGTAATTAGGTATATTCGACTACTCCTGGATTTTTATGTAAGGATTAATTTACAAGAAGGAAACATTTTGTTGGAATATATTTATGCCTAAAAAATTACAAAGAATTTGTTTTATTTTATTTTAATTTTTCAATATGTAGCCCCAAAAGCCCGTTAGTCCCGAATGGCATATTAGTATCGAAATGGCATTTTGCTTTGAATCACTATAAAGGCGTATCACTTTTCAAATTGTTGCCATCAAATATTATCGCCCTTTATTATATTTAAAGAAATTAAATAATGAAGAAGCAGCATAAATATATATATGTTTCCTTCTATTTCAAAAAAATAACGTTACCTGGAGCCAACAAAATTTGAAAAACATAATCCTCCACCAGAACATGGGCACCTGGAAGTCCGAATTTGTTTTATTGCCTCTTTCATCGCATATGAAATTCGTGATTAAACTCAACACTTTCAAAGCGAGCAGTGCAGAAAAAGAGTATTTTTATGTCCAGTGAGCAAGACTGTATATATGAAATTCTAGGGATATTCTGTTTTTAAATGTCTTCTGATTCTGCTATTAAATCGAATACATGGCGCAATCGCCAAGAACGTAATAGTTAATAAATAAAGTAAACAATAAACATACAAAAAGAAGTTTATAAGGCCATCTTAGTAAGAAAACTAAACATTAGTATGATAAGCTGACAAAAAAAAGCTAAAAAAAAGGGAGGAAACAGAGTATTTATACGATGAACCGGGAAAGGACTGAAAAAAATATAAAATCTGAAAGCTTTCACATTACGCCCAAATAGACTTTTTTTTAACGTTTTGTGTATAACCTTTATTTTTTAAATATCATGTTCTTCGCACTTAAACCATAAAATTCAGTTCAACAACAATATCGGGAAATAATTTTAAAATGAGCATAGCTTTAGAATTTTCGATACACCATCTCGCGCGCTGGAGATAATTTTTTTTTCCATTGCTCGCTTTGAAATCACTGAGTTTGTTAAACAAAAATTCGTTAAAGTTTTACAAAATATGAAATCTATAATAAAACAGTTTCGAAATTCCAAATTCGGGCTTCTAGATGCCCATATTCGAATGGAAACGTACGATATTCAAGATTGGATGGCTCTAGGTGACGTTGTTTTATCACAATGCGAGAAACATACGTACATTCATGCAGATTTTTCATTATTTAATTTCTTTAAATATAATACAGGGCTGTAGTATTTGGTGGCAACAGTTAGAAAAGTGAATCAACGCAGAAAGTGAGTCAACGGAAAATGCCAAAACGAAATTAATAGCTCTTCTTGGCTAACGTCCTTTGGACTAAAAAACCAGAAAAATGTATGCCGGCACATAACGCTGCATCAGGATTTCTAACCGTATATTGCTATGACGCTTTTAAAATTTTCGCAATTTTGCTGTTGAATTCTGTATGGCGTAAGTGAGAAGAAAACTGTTCTTAAAATAAAGCTAAAAAACAAACAAAAAAAAGTATGGGTGAGTATGACAGCAGCCTGGTAGACTACGAGCTCATCGAGAGCTAAAAAATCCTAAACAAACACTTTTAGGCGACCGTTAAATCTAAGCCTTTCAGATTTTGTTTTGAATTATTATCGTACTTTATCTTCTTAATGGTAAATGTAGCAGTAACTTTTTTATTTTACTGAAGTTAGAAGAAAATAAACCACCTTCGGTTTTTCAATGCGTTCAAAGCCTTGCATTATTGTAAATAAATCTGACATTTATTTGTTTCAATGTTTCTTAAGATAATACAGTGATGGAGTAAAAGAGGCAGCGCTATTTATTTTTATTTTATTTTTTTTTGTAGTGATCTCATGTTAAAAGAAAAAAGGTCATTTGATTCTAAAATGTAAATCAATGCTTTTATATTCGTTTTTGCAATGATAGTAACGATGTGCAGTTTATCGTAAACACATTTGCTTGAATTACAAATTTTTTTATGCAATATTTATGTTAAAATATGTGTGTAAAGATTTGGCAAAGCAGTTTAAGCTATTATGTTAATTATTTATATGGCTATTAAGGATGAAGAGTCATTAGGTTATTTGGAAGGAGGAGAGATGAAAAATGAGTGATGCCCTCACCGGGACTCGAACCACGGACCCCTCGAATACGCGCCGAGCGAGCTGACCACTACACCACGAAGGCATGCTCTGAAGGCGGGAGAAATACCTTATACACTGCCCCTTTTAAAGGGCGACTGGGAATTAGGGAACCCAATCGCCAAATCCTGGTGGTGGAGAATCATCATTCACCACCTTTTTTTAGTTCGGGCGCCATTCTAGAGAAGTTAGGTATTTTTTAAAACAAGAGACATGAAAAATGAGCCTCGTCGAGACTCTAACCACGAGCCTCTCGAATATGCGCCAAGCGTGCTAGCCATTACACCACGAAGGCATGCTCCGAAGGCGGGAGAAATACTTTATGAGGATTCCTTAAAGATCGTATGTTTTTACACTCTATATTATTATACAAAGATGAATTCTTTAAGCCATTCCAAAGTAGTGAAAAATGGCGTTCTTGAATTTTTGATTTCTAATCTTACGTGTTAATTTAAGAAATATGGATAAATATATAACTAATACGATCCTGACAATCGGGAGTAATCTTGATAAATATTGCACCGAATACCTGAGAGCTAGAATAAAACATAAAGCCGCTAAAACTTCGGAAGAACAAATATTACCCTTTTAAAACTAATTCGCCCTATTAGCAATGTTGTATAAAACGAAGAAAATATGCGTTCATACCTTTCAGAATCTCAGAAAAATACTTTCTCATTTACTATGAGACTAATACGTATGATTTTAAGAGTAAAAACTTGGTCTGTAGTGTTTATATTTCAATATGAATAGCTTTCCTCCCATTTGAAGTTAAAAATAAAATGTTAAAATGCAATATGAAACCATCAGTTGCAACCACCTCAGTATTAAAATATCAGCCGCTCTCTTCTTGGGGCTGAGTTTGTATTTCTGGGGCATTTACATCTTCATTTAGCGATCTCTTGAGATGATATCCTATACGCTTTGAAATATATTTATGGGAGAGTTTTTTAGCCCTAAAGGGACGTTAGAACACGAATGGGATATTATTCTTAAAACGGTATTTTGCGTCGAAATACTTAAATGCCTTGTACCACTTTTTACATTGTTGCCACAAAATATTATCGCCCTGCATTATATTTAAATAATGATGAATCGTCATGAACGTATTTTCTCGCACAGCGAAAAAACGAAGGTACCTAGAGTCATTAAATTTTGAATAACGTAATCCTCCACCTGGACATGGAGTCCTGGAAGGCCAAATTTTGAATTTCGAACTTGTTTTATTATCTATTTCATAAACGAGTAAGGCGGAGGATCATGTATTTTGTATTTTATCGTGGTTTGCTTCCAACGGGTTTAATATGTAACCTTAAAAACTTCTTTATTTATCTATTTTGACAACGGAGGCAGTTTTATCTGCCACCTCGTTCGCTTTTCTACTGTAGTTTTGTGTGGGTACTCATAAATATCTTGTAAACCTCATCTAAATTTGTTGTGCCTTTTTTCCCCCAGATTTAAAATCACACCTGTCTGAAAACAGAATTAAAAAAAAAAACTGAAAGCTTTCAGATTTTACATTACGCCTAAAGGGGCGTTTTTTTTTTAACATTTTGTGTGTTACCTTAATTTATTAAATATCATGTTCCTCGTACTTAAACTGTAAAATTCAATTCGACAGCAATATTGCAAAATAATTTTAAAATTAGCATATCTTTAGAATTTCCGATACACAAGCTCGTGAACTGGAGATAAAAATGTTTTTTTTTCTTTCGTACAGTGTTGCCGTTCCTCGCTTTGAAATCCTTGAGTTTGTTAATCAAATATTCTTTAATGTTTACAAAATATGAAAGAAATAATAAAACAAATTCCAAATTAGGCCTTCCAGATGCCTATATTCGACGGTGGATTACGTTATTCAAAATTTGATGGCTCTAGGTACCATTGATTTATCAGAGTGTGAGAAACATACATACATTTATGCCTATTCTTCATGTTTAATTTCTTTAAATATAATACAGAGCTGTAATATTTAGTGGCAAAAGTTTGAAAAGTGAATCGGCGCAGAAAGTGAATCAACGCAAAATGCCAAAACGAAATTAATAGCCCTTCGGGCTGACGTCCTTCGAGCTAATAAACTTGGGTATTCCTCTCGCCATTCCCCTTTTTATTTGACATAAAAGACAATCATCGTTGAATCACTTTGCTAAAGGGAATATTTTTTTATGGCAGGCACTAGTCGTTTCAGGCTATGACCACTACTAAGGGCACAAGTGATGTTCTTTTTGCCATGGAGGCAACTAGCAGGTGGCCATCGTTATTTCCAGGACAGGCAATTTACATCCATGACTTTGCCGGGATTCGAACCTGGGACCTTCGGTTTGGCGAGCAGAGTCACTAACCACTTTCGGTACTTATGTACTATGACGACTACCTTGGCGACATTTGGGGATAAAAATTTTCATAGGCGATTTTTGGTGTATCTTTATAAATTTTTTTAAAAATAAAAGTACTTATTATAAAGTAACAAAAATTTAAAAACCAAAAATCCCGAATATATATAGTATATATATATAAACTATATACTAAATATGAATTTAAAAAAATTTAAATTAACTTACTTAAAACTGGTTAAAAGAAAACGTTGAAGTTAATGGTAAGGAAAGTGGCTGGAAATAGCTTTCAAAATATCATCGAAAGGCGTTTCCTGTTTTTTTCGCCAAATAAATTCAGCTGAATAGGTATCGAAATGATGGCAGCTTGTCCCACGTTGTCGCTTGTTCCTGCATTTTGCGGAAACCTACATCCTTTCCAAGTGTTGAGCATGAGCCTGTGTAGATGGGTCAACAAAATTGTATCGATCGCCAGTTTTCCGGTCGCCAGTTTTGGCGAGATAGCTAAGTAGTCTTCATAGTACGTAAGTACTCCACTTCTCGTCTGGACACCAGCGGAAATAAATGCTAACGGAGATTTTACGCGACAGCAAAATGATATAAAGCTAACTTTTGCAAAGTCTGTAAATGCCTGTATCGATATCTGTATATGTGCATGATGTGAATTCTCAAATGTGTTTAGAAAATTACATAATTACGCACACATCAGGGTACATGAGTGTGAATGTAATTATTCGTTTGTATTTAATTTTTAATAATTGTTTATGAATTATCAATTAATATACCATTCATCAAAAAAATTATTTATTTAAGTTTTTAAATTTTTAACTTCTAAATATTTTTTAATTTTTGTAACAATTTAAATCTTTATGAAAAGAATATTCCTTATTAAATTTATGTCGCAGTCGTTGTACTCAATGCAACCGTTCTGGGTAATATTTCTCGGTGTCGAAGGTATTTATATGAGCATAAAAAATGCATTGCAAAAATTACGATTCTTAAATAACATGTCTTGTTATTTAGCTCTCCCTCCTTCCCCCCCCCCCCCCAAAATCACAATATTTGTGTACAGCATACAAGTAAGACAAGTTTTTAGTACCATCACTTAAAGCTTCAAATATAAAGTTCTGAAATACAAATGTTATTTCTTGATCAGAAATTATAAACATAAAATATTTGCAACTGAAATAATAATCACATAGACACTGAAAGGTATGAGCTGTGGAGTATTTAGAGTAATCTGCTTTCGATCCTAAAAAGCAATTTCAGAAAAATCTTACAAATTATTGATTACTGCAATTTTATAAAATAAACAATGTTACGAATGCAAGTACAGCGTAATTTCGGCCTTTCAAGTAGGACTTAAGGTAATAAAAACATCTTCAGATTTTATGGTTTACTTACTTTTATAATTCATTTTCTTGTAACCTATCTTCATTTAAATATTACAAAAAGATATAAAAATGCTCAAGTCAGTAACATTCTATACAGTAAGCTCACCGCTAATTTCAGAACATAATCATTCAAAGTAACGTAACAGGTTTCACCTCTTTTTCTTTTTTTATATGTTGTCATAACAACACACTTAGAATAGCGGAACTTATAAAGAGGCCACAAGTGCTCGGAATAGGTGAAACCAGCAAAAAAACAAGTATTCAAAGTGAATTCTTGTTATTATCTGATGATAATAATAATAATAATATAATAATAGGACGAGCGTATCGTATAGCAGGCGTATTGGTTATATAATGACGTAAAGAATAGCGCCTTTTCATTAGTAAGCAAAGTGGCGCTGCAATTTTAAGTGAATACAGAATCGCCTAACGGAAGTTTTGTTCTTTCTTTCAGCTAGGAGGAACAAATACGGCAAAACCGATCACTTTTATTTGACTTGCTTTAAAAGTTAAAAATAATATACTTAAAGAAAATATAATCCGCAAAAGACTGATATTAAAAAAAATCATATATTTATTTGATGTATTTAGAACATTTCTTATTTATTATCAAATTCTGGTTTCAAATATTATAATAACTGACACTGCAAGTATACTTAGCCTTTCCAAAATTTTTGAATTGTTATGTTACGTTATGTTACCCTGTAACATTCCCTCCTCGCTTTGGCAAGGGCTGCTACTGCACGAAACATAAGATGTTTAATTTTCCTTTCCTGCATCCAGGCATAAGCCGTCCTCAGAGTGTTGCCATTCAGTAACATGCAAAATTTGGAATTTATGTTTACAATTTAAGAAAGAAATAAACGTATTTCGTAATGGTTTAAAACTTTTTCTTTTGTTTTTAATAATACATCTGACTGACATAAATTATAATATTCCATGGGCAAGAAAGTAATTTCGTTTTGCACAAACAGATAGCATTATTTTCGTTTTGTTATTCTTCTGTCATTTTCATAAGCCCACAGGAACAATTTCCCAGAAAGGCTATTAATTTTGTTTTGGCATTTCGCGTTTGTTCACCATAAACAGCGTTTCACTTTTCAGATTGTTGCCACCAAACATTATAGCCCTGTATTATATTTAAAGAAATTAAATACTGAAGAATCTACATAAATATATGCATGTTTCTGGCATTGTGATAAAACAACGGTACCTAGAACCATTAAATTTTGAATAACATAATCTTCCACCGTATATGGGCATCTGGAAGTCCTAATTTGGAATTTATTTTATTATCGATTTCATAATTTGCTGATTAACAAACTCAACGATTTCAAAGCCAGCAATGGCAACACTGTACGAAAAAACAAAATTTTATCTCTAGCACCCGAGACTGGACCGGAAATTCTAAAGATAGGCTAATTTTAAAATTATTTTGCGCTATTGCTGTTGAATTGAATTTTATGGTAAAAACGCGAAGAACATGATATTTAATAAATAAAGGTAATACACAAAACGTTAAAAAAAACGCCCCTTTGGGCGTAATGTAAAATCTGAAGGCTTTCAGATTTTTTTAAATTGATTTTTTAATATTTTATTTTCATAAAAGCAAGAAAACGGCTGATTCTCGCAAAAAGATATGTGAAGTTTATGGTGTTGATTGTTTAACTGAACGTAACATTGCTTAAATAAATTCGTTCTGGAGATTTTTCATTTGAAGATGACCAACGTTCTGGTCGATTATCTGAAGTCGATGATGAGAAAATTAAAGCCATAATTGAGCCGAATCGTCATGTAACTGTGCGAGAGATTGCAAAAAGTTTAAATGCATCACACACGACAACTAAAAATCACATAAATTTGAAACTTGCCGTAAAACACGGCAAGTTTGGGTTTTACATGAACTGAAAGAAATTCACTTACGGAACGAATCAATATTTGCGATACGCATTTGAAACGCGATGCAATAGTTCATTTTTTAAACGAATTATCACTGTTGATAAAAAAAGGTGGATCGTCTACAATTAACATTAATCGAAAAAGATCATGCTCCAAGCATGGCAAATCAGCACAAATCATATCGAAAGCTAAATTACTTCAGAAAAAGATTGTGTACTGTCAGTTTGGTGTGTTTACCGAGGTACTGTGTATTTTTCGCTGCTTCCAAGCAACCAAACGATCATCTCAGATGCTTGTTGCCAGCAGCTTATGAAACTGGAGGAAGCAATCAAAGAGGAAAAATCAAAATTGGCAAAACGCAAAAGAATCGTGTTTCACCACGACAATGCGAAGCTTCACACATCTTTAGCAACACGTACGGAATTATTGGAGCTTGGTTGGGAACTTTAGCAACACATACGGAATTACTACAGCTCGGTTGGGAAGCGATGCCGCATCCTTTGTATAGCCCCAACTTTAAACCATCAGATTATCACTTATCTCGAAGTTTACAAAACTTATTAAATATAAGAATTTCCGTAATAACAATGACCTTGAATCGCACTTGGTTGAGTTTTTTGCTTATAAAGACCATAAACACTGTGAGCAGTTATGAAGGTACCAGAAAGATGGCAAAAAGCCATCCAACAGAATGGAAGATATCTGACTGATTAAAATTCATTTTTATATGGAAAAAATTGAGTTTTTCTTCCCACTAAAAACTGAAATTAGTTTCTTGCCAACCCGATACATTAATGCACATTATTGTAAGTAATAAAATATTGTTGCGTTTCTTACGGGTTCGCGGATGTGCAGTGATTTACGACTATAGTTGATGAAGAATGAAAACACAATTTTTTAGCCAGTATTACTCAAAACAGCTCCAAAAACATGTTTACAGCCGTCAGAAAACTACGGCAAACACATGAAATAATCAGGCTATCTACCTTCAGGCTATCAGGCTATAACTGTGAAAACAGCTTTACGGCAAAGCACTAGAGTACAACTCCCGACCCAGTTCGGCCGTTCTCGGAACTCAACGTACTCTCAAGACTCTCCAACTCTACAACACGTGATGCACTCCACGATACACTCGATAGCATTAATGATGCACATTCTCGATGCAATAACTCGCGATATACTGACGAGACACTCGACACTAGACTGACTGCTACTTCACGTACAGGTGGGGTTTAAATAGCTTTTGGCCTGACTTGGAGAACAAAAAACGGTAAGAATTTGAACTTTGGTCAAAACGGTAAGAATTCGTTCTAGAACGTTCTCCATCTGTCTACGGCATATCGCCGAATTTCTCACCAAATGGATGATTTCGCGCCAAATATGGCAACCCTAAACCCGCCTTGCGAGGAAGCTATCTTACCACGGCTAGGCATTTCGTAACAATATGTTATCTACTAGCATATATTGTGCATTCTGGAAAAAAAATCATTTCCTTTTAAATATTATATAAAAATTGCTTGGTAAATAAATTCTCACCGCCCAGCTAGTTTAGTGGTTAGAGTAGCCGACTACGATACCGAAGGGCCCGGGCTCGAATTCCGGAGAAGGCATGGTTGTAACTGTCCGTCCCTTCATAGAAGGTAACGGGGGCGACCTATTAGGTGCCTTCACAATAAAATGACACCACTTCCGTCCTTAGAAGTGGCTAATGTCGAAAAACGGCAAAATGGTGACCACCGTTAGAAAAATAAATAAATAAATAAAGTCTTATCCAATAACATCACTAGTATTTGGTGTAGAAAACTGCTGTACCTGCTCTCGGTAGCTGCAATCGGCACGTCACATGACCTTACTTCCATTTTTCATTGTTTAACTCTTGACTAACAAATAGAATAAATAGAATTTATTAGTCAAGAATAGTTTCATGGCTTTAAGTATGCGTATGATGTGGTAATCAATAATGAAATTTTCTGAACCTTTAGTCACTTTTACTGATAATTTTTTTCCTTCAATTTCAAATTTTCAGCAATTGTGGTTGAATAAATATTTACGATATTTCTAATTAGACATGTAGATTAATTGGATTAATTCCCTTGCCTTCTAATATTTCTTTTTCTTCGATGCTCGCCATTTCTATAAAATAACTTCAAATTCAACTTTTTATGGTGAGTCCTGATTACTGTTTTCAGAATTAACTCCTTTCTAAGAAGTGTCTTAGCTAATTCTAAGAAGTTCTTTCAAGGTGCTGCAAAATTATCCTAATTACATTGCGCTTTTATTTATTTATTTATTTCTGTTTGCAAAAACTTTTGTACTTTTGTGTTTAAAAATACTTATTTATTTTTAATGACAGCTTGATCCTGGAATTAGCGTCACCAAAATGGTTTCGCCCAAAAACGTGAGCATTATAGAACTCTGCAGATAGCATCTAAAACCTGTTGAATGCAGTGAACAGAGAGACGTGGAAAACTAATGTAATTGACAGTACGTTAATGTTGGAAGACGCAGTATATAGTTAATAAATGCTAGGAAAATTCAGGATGACTCTAACATGGGGCTCTGAAGTGCTCCGTGTTACTTGATATAAGTATCATATAATTAATACAGAGGTTAAGGCTAATTTTAAATTGCGTTTATTACCACTAATCATTTCGTTTCGAAAACAAAATTGTAAGCATATTTGTGCACTCATAATAGCCCATGCTTGATAACAGAGGTTAAGGACAATTCAAATTTAGTCAAAGGAACTTAACGCTTTGACTAAAAAAATTTTAAAAATTAAAAAAAAAGTAATCCCGTTTTCTATCCAAGTGAACAAAATATTTCATAAATAAGGTAAATTTAGCATTCGAGGATTTTCAAGCCAAAGGTTGGGACACATATGTCCCAGCTGTAGTTTGTAGAGTCATTAGGTTATTCTGAAGCAGAAGACATGAAAAATGAACAATGCTCTCGCCGGGGCTCGAACCTGGACTCTCGAATACGGGCCGAATGTGCTACCGTTACACCACGAAGGCATGCAGAAAGGAAGGAGAAAATACCTCAGATACACCTCCTTTTAAAAGGCGGATGGGTATTAGGAGACCCAGTTGCCAAATCCTGGTGGTGAAAAATCATTATCCAAAACCTTTTAGTTCGGGCGCCACTCTAAAATCATTAGGTCATTTTGAAGAAGGCATGAAATATGAGCAATGCTCCCGCCGGGACTCGAAGCGGACCTCTCGAATTCGGCCGAGTGTGCTACCGTTACACTACGAAGGCATGCAGAAAGAAGGGAGAAAATACCTCATAAGTTAATGGTGAGATACATATTGTTACGGATTTCATATTTATTTGGCTATTTATTCAGAATTGTAATTAAAATTGCTTTATTTTCCCGTGCAACGCAGACGATTTTTGAAGAGAAAGCTACGTCGGAAAAATAAAAATAAAAGCGCGCGTGCGTTTAATATTTAATAAATAAATATCTCGTCATTACTGTTGCCATCCAGAAAAATCGAGATTGTTCTAGTGCTAATTAAAAAGCTTATAAAAGCCGAATTGAAACCCCTCATCTCAGTTGTTGTTGTTGTAGTTGTAGATGTTTAAAGTGAACTGCTGTTTGTTTACCTAATGCTGTAGCGATTTTGCTGTGAGATAGAATTAGTTTATCTGTTTTAAAGAGAATTCTGTTTAACGTTTGAGATATTGTGATGTTGTGCGAATATCTCTGAAGAAATACTTCAGCATTTTGATTTATTTCTTGTGGAAAGAATAAATTTTTGTTAACTTTTTTAACGACTTGTGCATTCAATGCGTAACGAACCCGTACGCACGCAACAATATGTTCCACACGTAGCGATCTACTTAATATAAGCATACCTATTATTCTGAAAAACTTAAATTTTACATCGTATGGTACAGGGTAAAGCATTTTTTGCATAACCCACCATTACACATCGGGCAACTCGTATTTGTTCTTCTTTCTGAGTTCATTTGTGTACAACGAGCACAGCTTGGTTTTCCAACTACTGGAAGATGATCCCCAACATTCAAAAGGTTCGAAGTACTTTTTAACCCAGCAGTAATTTTTACTGAACTAGACCCAAACTCTTAACAAACACAGAGCGAACTACCGCTGGGTCTAAAGCAACAATTGAGACTTAAAAAGATTTAAACAGACTTTTTGATTAAAAACAGAACTTGAATATCAACACACTTCTTGTGCTTGAGAAAATCAACCACCATTTGTGGCGTTGTAACTAAAGAAACAGTTTAAAAAATCAAATTCGAAACGTAGACTGGGACTCAAAGACTGCACAATTATATTTAAATCTAAGCTGGCTCAGAAAACTGTAACCGGCGTATTAGTTTAAAAGTCGGCAACAAATACGGCAAAGCCGAAGATTTACAAACTTAACAGACATGGCAAAATTAAAATAACATGGCCACAAGAGGTAGAAACACGCTCTCTCTGTCTTACAATCAGTAAACCTCAGCTTAAATACAATATAACTTAATTTATCTTCTCCCGAGGAAACGAAAAGGAGAAGTTATAATAAAGCTCTATATCACATTAAATAAGTTAAATTGATTAGTTTCAAATAATATTCGTACAGATCTTTTAAAGAATACCAGGGAATCACAATGTTAAACATTAAGTAGATAAAATAGATTGAAGCTCTGTGCAACTCCTCTATGGTTTGGTTTGATTTAGCTGATTAAGGCAAAGCACACTAGGGCTATTTGCCTTAGAGAGCCTGCGTGAAGGACTTTCTAAGGGAAATTGGCTCATATACATGTTACACATGAGAAAAACCACGAAAACGCCTATGCAGCGAGCCCGTTAGCCAAGAATCGAACCCAGGTCGGAACTACCAGTGTTCAGCGATTTTGCCGCTCGGCCGCAACACATCTAACTATTCTAGGGTTAGGTATATGAAAAGCGAGCATAGCAGGGATGCTGCTCAATTAATAATAAATGACGTTGCTGAGTTAATGATAAACCACCGCATGAGATGCGAATATGCACAAATTATAAGCATTTTTTTAAAAATTTATAGTAACTCAGAGGTAATTTATGCGGGCCTAGGACTTTTCGCCGTCGCCATTTTACCGTGGCAGTTTCGCTGTAACCGTTTTGCCATCGGGACCTTTCGCCGTCTGTAGGTTTCGTCGTCAAGACACATTTTTCTTTACATGCCTGTATTATATCTTACCGTATTATACTCATATTACATTTATTTAATTAAAATTTTAAATTATTTAATAATCCTGTTTACCTTTTGTATACATAATAAAGATTGCTTATAGTATTGTTAAGGATTTTGTATTTAATTTGCTATTTTTCGTGGAATTATAATTAAAATGTTTTAATTCCCCGTGTAATGAATGCAACGCGTGACGAGTTTTAAGAGGAAGCTACGCCGAAAAAGTAAAACTACAGGAACATACCCATTTAATAAATAGATATCCCGTAATTGTACTCTTTTGCTTTTCAGAAACCTCGAGAAAATACCAGAATGTTCTCGTGCTTGATTAAAAAGCTTATAAAAGCCGGATTAAAACATCTCAGCTCAGTTGTTTACTTAGTGTTTTTACTGATTGTAGCGAATTCGCTGTGAGATCGGAATAGCTTTCTCTGTGTTTTGAATTTGAGTTCTGTTTAACGTTTTAGTAGTTTAAAATATATAACTACTGTGAGATATTGCGATATTGTACGAATATCTCCGAGGAAATTTCAGCATTTTGTTTTATTTCTTGGAATAAGAATAAATTTTATTAACTTTTTATCGACTTGTGCATTCAATCCATTAGGAACCCTTACGGACGTAACAATATGTATAACTGTTTACAAATATGAGATATAAAGAAATTACACATAGTTAGTTAGCAAATTATGCCAATACCAAAGAGAACTGGGGCTACACCTTTGATGTAACAGAAGGTATATTATCGATTTCAAAATTACGCATGTACAAAATTTAGATGATTAGCCAAAATTTCTTTAAATTTTAATCGGCAAGTTAACTATTATATGCACACAATACACCTATTTATCACACTGAGAAAAACCCTTCCAAATAAATTGTTTTCCAGAAAAAAAAGTCATTAATTCTAGGTAATATTTAGCAATTCTAGAAGAAATGTTTAATTGCAAAAGTTTTTTTTTCTTTTAAAATTTAAGACAGCCAGAGGTATACAATAGGTCAACAAAATTCCTAAATTATATAAACTGAATAATATAATATGGCAAGATATAGGCATATAAAGAAAAATATCTCTTAACTATACAATAGGTAAACAGAATTATTAAATTAAATCAACTTAATATAATACGGAAACATATAATACAGTCATGTTATAAGGTATTTCTCCCGCCTTCTTCGCATGCCTTCGTGGTGTAGTTGCCAGCACACTCGACGCGTAACCGAGAGGTCCGTGGTTCGATTTCCGGCGAAGGCGTTGCTCATTTTTCATGACTCTTGCTTCCAAATACCTAATGTCTCTACAATGTAAAGAATAATATCTATTGACGGCGAAACTTCCTGACGACGAAACGGCCATGGTGAATAATTCTATTTCCATTCATGCAGCTATCTGAAAATTGTGCTAACGTACGCTTAGTTTTATATAAGTCTGGTATTCAGTTCTAAAAGAATTACTCTTGTATAATCTATCATATAAAAGGAAGGCAGGAAACCTTTGAGGCCTAAATACAAGGAGGAGGGAGCAAATACAAGAGGGTGAATTGATTTGATTACGGCAAAGCACTCAAGGGCTATCTGCCTAAGAGGAGGGATGCCTTCGTGGAGGACTTTCTAAGGGGAACTGGCTTGTATACACATGTTACACATGGGGAAAACCACAAAAACGCCCATGCAGCCAGTCCGTTCGCAGGATTCGAGCCTCGTAATAGCAAACCGCACATTGAGTTGATCAATGTTAAAGTATTTCGCTTACTGCGCATGCTCAATAGTGTACGTTGGCGTGGAAGAAAATACTGGCGAATAAAAATAAACAACCCTACACAAGCCTGTTCGTCATGTAGGTTTTAGCGGCTCTTTATGATTGCAATACTATGGACACTTTTTTTTGTGCTTAGGTATATAGGCACTTGCTTCTGTTTCATTTCATTTTCGTTTATTTTGTTCATAAACATTACATTTAATATCAGTTATGTGTAATAATTTTTTGGCTCTAATTCAATAATTTAAGCTAGATATATTCCTTAGGTTGTTAAAGTATTTATGAATGGTACGCATAGTAAATAATCGATTGCTTTTAAGGTTTCCTGTTTTGTAATCCTTTTTAAGCTAAAATTTGGGGAGCTTACAATCGATATTTACACCTAAGTAATGAAGCAACGTACAACAAGTTTTAAATCCCCGAACTGTTTACGTCCAGATAAGAGAACATCAACCATATACCATATTTATCTTCTTTTAAAATTACGCCAAAGTCGTAATTGCCCCAAATTCTCTTCTGGGCATGCGCAGTGTGTGTAGTTCGTTTAACATTGTTCAACTGAATGTGCGGTCTGCTATACGTGTACCAGACTACCAGTGTTCAGTGACTTTATCCTCGGCTGCTGGTGAACCCAAATGCAACAGGAGGAAATGAATAGCAGTGTTTACATACAAATAATTAATGGGAAGAAGCATTAGGATATATACGAGAACCTATGATGAGATATAACAGAATTGCATTCGCTGGCTGTTATAACTGATAACTTGAGATAAATAAAGGAAGAACTCTTTGAAAAGCTTTTAACGAAACCTTTTTAGCAAATATTCGAACCTGTAATTTATAAAACCACAAAAGGCTTGGAGAACTATAGAAGCCACACTCGAAAAAATGCTTGGAGAACTTTAGAAGCAATTTAAAACTAACTAAATATTTCTCTTTTAGAAGATAAGATATGGTATATGGTATTTCTTCCGCCTTCCTGGCATACCTTCGTACTGTAGTGGTCAGCACGCTCGATGCGTATTCGAGAGGTCCGTGGTTCGATTTCCGGCGAGGTATTGCCCATATTCTATCTCTCCTGTTTTCAAAAAATACCTAACGTCTCTACAGTGGCACCCGAACTAAAAAAGGTGGTGGATGATAATCCTCCACCATTAGGATTTGCTCAATTTTTATCTCTCCTGCGTTAAAAAAAATACCTAATCCCTTTACAATGGGTATTTTTAAAATAGCAGAGCATCATAAATTTTAAAACTTACTAAATTAGTCAGTTTTATTAATTAGAAATGCGTTTTTTCATAGACCCTTCCATTAATATATTCCCTATATTTTTTATATTACCACGTTCTCATTTTTTACTGAAAACTTTTTACATAACATGATTTGATAAGCAGAATTCATAAGACAGGATCTATTTTCATCCCTTCAGTGACGAAATTTGCTGTCCAGTCCTGCGTCTTTTTCACGCGTCATAATATTTATTTATAGGCATTTTAGCATTTTCTATTTTGGAAAACTACTAATGAAATAAGTTACTCAGTTTGGCCTCATTTATCAACTCTTCTTCGAATACAAAAGCCGAAGGAAGTAACGTACTAAATACAGTCATTCATTTCATTATATTACAATTCCATTTACATTTAAACTCAGAAACGTTTTCAAGCTGATGCTTGGACTGTGCCAAATTTTGGTTTATGTTCGCGATGACACCCATTCCGTTAATACAGGTCATTGTTTTCTTATCATTGTGGGCGTGAGCCATACTGTAAATTAAAATTTTAGATACAGCTAATTTACGTAATTCTTTGTGACAAAGAGAAGCTCGGATCATGTTTACAAAATGGCACTACATCTGGATTTTAAGTGTAAGAATAAATAAATAAATAAACTGTCACATTCTGTTTGTGTATTGTAAGCATTCAATGCTTTAGAATCAAGTAGGGCCAGTTAAAGAGTATCAAAATATGGCAAACGCCTTTTATTTTTCGAGTTCTTTGAATCATGACAAACATAAAACATCCTTGATTAACCAACAGATAACAAGTTAGGACACAGCATGCAAAAAACCTGGATCTTTACGTTGTAACACGAGATGCGCTAAATAATTTTCTTTGCAAAGATAACATGCTCCAGATTAATATTTCTAACAACAAGGTTAACTCTTTGAGGGGCAGGAAAAGGCAATTAACTTTTTCAGCAAAACTCTTGTTTTATTTACTATATCAGGTGTTACAAGGAAATTATTCGCGACGATTACACTTACTTTGTCCAAGGCGTGTGAAAAAAATGACCACTTCTGGTGGTTAATGTCAGTGACTACAGTTCACCACTGTTCTTACAGGCTTTTTCTTGGTGCTGCAGAGTGCACATCGTCGTGATGTTGTCTTTGATGGCTGACGCTTATTTTCTTGATGATAAATTGCTACCTCAACTACTGACTTACGTTTCTTGATTGCCATCTAGTCAGCTACAAGGGAACTTCAGAAACGGTGAGTGTTGAAAACCACTCACACGAGTGAGTAAAACTTTCACTAGAAAAGGTAGTTACTGTAGGTAACCAACGCCCTTCAAAGAGTTAAGTTAGATTATCTGAATACAGCTAGGCTATGTGCCTAAGCAAAGGGAACTTCGTGCAGGACTTTCCAAAGAAAACTAGTTCGTATTTACTATACATGGGGAAAAACAAAAAAACAAATCAGGCCACAAACCCATGATCGAAACCTCGTCGAATTCTCAGCATTGAGTGCCATTAACAGTCATTTTTTTTTTTCAATAGCGGGCCCTAAGCCGACTTCGGCTTGACCACTACTAAGGCCAGAAGTGGTGGTCGCTTTATTATGAAGGCACCTAATAGGTGGGCCACCTTTGCCTCCTATGAAGGGACAGCCATGCCTTCTCCGGGATTCGAACCCAGGCCCTCTGGTTTCGCAGCCGGCTTCCCTAACCACTATACCGTCTGAGCGGCGCCTTAACAGTCATAAAACATACTTCATTTTTACCGCTCGGCCGATCAACGGCCAAGCGGTGAAGTTGCTGAACACTGGTAGTTCGGTCCGAGATTCGAATCCCGGTGAACGAGCTGGCTCATGGGGGTTTTCGTGGTTTTCCTCACGTGTAACGTTTATGTGAGCCAGTTTCCCTTAGGATGTCCTCCACGAAGGCATCCCTCCTCTTAAGCAGATAGCCCTCGAGTGCTTTGTCATAATTCCGTGTGCCATACCATACCATTTTGACTGTGGTAATTTTTTTTTCTAAACTCAAGAAATACCTTTCTCAGATTAGCTACTTCAGTAAACAAAGAGCGAAATACAATGGTACCTTTTAAAAACTCTTTACGTACAATACTTACTTTGAAGATACGAACACTGCTGTAAGAGATAATAATAATAATACATTTAATTTAACAGTGACCTATAGGCAACGTTGGTGCATATATTTCTCTGTAAAAAATTGTTTGGCGCGTGTTGTCCTCTGACGGAAAAGATTAAAAAAACTTATACCTCAAACTTAAAACATGAGTTGAAAAGTGTGCAAATCATCCTGACAGAAGTCTGGAAAAGGTATTCATGTTTATTTAAGTAGAGAATCAGCATAATCGTAGTTACATAAAATCAAAAAGAAGGTCATCTAAGTATGTTTGGAATCGTACTTATCCATTACTGACGTAAAGTTCAGTTTTTGGCCAAAGTTTTTGCTTACATAAAATAGGAAATACATACATAGGAAAATACTGAGCGCTGAAAAATATCGATAATGCCAACAAAAAGATGCTAAGCTACTTCTGAATTTTAATTTCATTTAAACGCGTTTTCAGCATTTAATCGGGGAACAAAAGTATGCATTTTCGCTGCGAATTTTTTAAATTAGATTTTATTTTCCTATTGTTTGCTCAGATGATGTTGTAAAACCGTGACATTAATTAAAGCATTATGCCACATTAAGATAAGATTCTTTAAAATAATAACGTGCAAATTGGTATTTTAAATTCAAATTTAACACCTCAGAGATGACTTAATTTTAGCCTTGCAATATCAAACATTTAAATCGATAATCGATTACAAAAAGAGAAAGCATACTTTATTGGGAAGGCATAGTAATAAATATTTAGTCATGCCGCCCAACTGGTATAGCGGTTAGCGACGCTGACTGCCGCACCGAAGGGCCCGGGCTCGAATCCCGGAGAAGGAATGGATGCTTGTAAATGTATAGTATCCGTGCGGCATGGAGGTGCTCTAAATATACGACAAGCCGAACGTCCTCTCAAGAGACTGGTGGTAAGAGAAAGAGGGTGGGAGACTCTCGGATCCTTCCCCCCCCCGGCGTGCTGTCCTTCAAAATCGAGGACGAAACTGAGCAAAGTCATACTGTCACTTGTGCTCAGGGCTAAAAAATTTAGAAATTCAAAAAATGCGAGAATGTACGACTGCCAACTTCCTCCCTTTTTTCTTAAATTCTCGAAGATTTGTTTATTGTTTTCAGTAAGAGTTGCCATTTGAGGGAAAAATTTGTTACATATTCAAGTCCAAGCAATCCAGCGAAATAAATACAAATCTGCGTTTTAAATAATTAAGAGTTGTCTTTATTAAACAAGTACACAAGTCCCCGCATGACGTTAATTTACGATCAGAAATATTTATTTATTACGTGCTTCACTTTTAGGCGCTATACAGAATTGGGAGGAATGCCCCGTGGAGGACGTTTTAATGAAAACTGGTTCGTATTCGCATTACACATGGGGGAGAATTACGAAAATGCCCATGCAACCAGCCCGTTCACAGAGACTCGAACCCCTGACCGAACTACCAATGTTAAACGGCTTTTCCCGCTTGGCGCAGGTGGGCCATTGGATAATATCAAAGCGAATTTTCTTTATATCATTTGGCATTGCTATTTTTAAAAGATAATTATACACGGATAATTTTATTTTCTCTAATTTGACTTCGTTAAGGATAAATGTCTAAATTAGTAGACTATTTGCAACTGCTTAAAATTCTCTTAGACATTCAACTCGGCAAAGTTTTGAACGTAAATTTAAAAAATATGAAACTTATGAATATTTTAAAAAAATTAATAGTTAGAATTTTTTAAATGTTTATAATTTTTATATTTTTAAAAATTTTTAAATATTTTTGGAACTTTAATTGCATCAATTCTTTAAGGCAGACTGTAATATTTTTTATTCATTTATTTCTTTTTCATTTCTTTTTTTTTTTTCGGCGGTGATGTTAGGATGCTAATTTTCTTCATTTAAAATTAAACCATTGCAACGCCTGCTTTCTCATACTAGTAATTAGTTTCTGTTTGCAATTCATTTCTAAAAAGTAGAAAATAGCCTCATACAACTCAAGCAAGAATAAGATATTACGTCATTATTTATCTGCATTTGAAATATCATGAGGAAAGGGGACCAAAATAGTATGAATATTTTCCTAATCTGTCTTTGATCATTGAAAACAAAAATGACTTTTTAGAAGAATCGTTGAAGGAATCTTTCAGATGGATTCATCTCAAGGGAATCATCGTCTCAATCATCATCTTAGATAATGTTTTTTTACTATCTTACGACTTGGCAGCCGTCCAACCGGCATAGTGCTTAGCGATGCTGACTGCCGCACCTAGGCGCTTAGGCTCGAATACCGGAGAAGGCATGGATGTTTGTAAATGTATAGTGTCTGCGAGGCATGAGGGCACTCTAAATATGCGGCGAATCGAAAGGCCTCTCGAGAGGTTAGTTGGAGGAGAAGATTTGTGGGAGACCCTCGGACCCGTACCCCGGGATACTCTCCGTCAAAACGGGGGCGGAACTGAGCCAAGTTTTACTGTCACCTATATGGTGGTCAGGGCTTTAGCCAACGACGGGCATAACCTTGAGCTCTTTGCCATAATGAGTTTCATTGGCTTGAGCTGATTATAGGTCAGATAAGTCAGTATTAGACAACAACAACAACTTGGTCGGGTAGAGGAGGACAAGATTTTCACCGTCAAAAATGGGATATGTATATTATATAATATAATTGTATTGTATATATAATATAGTTGTATTGTATAATATATATTGTATAATATTATACCTTATTATAATATTGATAACCAATATTATAATAAGGTAAAAGAGCATATATTCGTTAAACATCTATCCGCTATAAAGCCAACCTATCAGATGCTTTTACAGCCTCAAGTGACAAAGTAGTCACGCATTCTTACACCTTGCATCTTGTCCTCCGGACACACTCATGCATTTTCTATACTTCCAGTGTTCTTAATATTTCAAGATAGCCGGTATACAGCATGCTTTCTGTAAGCTACACACGGCAATAGTGGAAAAAGGAAAGGACCGTTATAAAGAATTTTCCGTATTCTTTCATATACAACTCGAACTGCGTGAATTCTCTTTACGTCCTTTTGCTACGTAAATTCTGTTTACATCCTTGCTTATGTCTTAGCTTTTTGCTTATGAAGTTACTAGTAGTTAACTTTTTTTTCTATTGATACTGCTAAAAAACTACTTCACGTAATTTAGGAAATCAGCGATTACCTTGTGTTAAACTGTTCCTATTAATATCGTGCGTTGTGATTTATCTCACGTGTCTTACATAATATTAGAACAAGAAATTCGTCGTGGCAAGAAGTGCAAAATTGCGCCTGTCGTTGGCAAGACCCCTGAGCACCATACAGGTGACAGCAAGATTTTGCTCATTTCCGGACGGATATGAAGGTCTCTCAACCCTCTTCTCCTACCAACAACCTCTCGAGAAGGCTTCCGGCTTGCAGCATATTTAGAGTGCCCCCATGTCGCACAGGCAATGGCCGTTTACAAACATTCATGCCTTCTCCGGGATTCGAACCTGGGCCCATCGGGACGGCAGTCAGCGTCGCTGATAACTATCCCGTTCGGGCGACCTTCCTTTTAATTCATCTCCATTAACAACCTTTTTTGCTAATAAATTCCCCCAGCTATTTTGTACACAGAAAGTTGTTAAATGAGAGGGAAATAAACTTTAATTGTTTCGTCGGAAGTATCTTCAGTATATGGAAAAACATTTTAATGGCATAGATTGAGCAGTTCTTTCTCATTTGTTTAATGACGTTTTGTTTTGTATTTTTATACGTATTTCCTGAAATGGCTTTTAATTGAAAATTTATTTCTGCTAATTCATTTTGCTTACATATTATATTCATACAAATCGAACACGTATTAACTTACAATAGATAACCTATTGTTACGCAAAAGCATAAACATGCATTTTAAAAATTCTTCTGTAATATTTTAAATGTTTGTGTGTGCATCGAACACTTTTAATGAAATAGTTTAATGGACGCTACGAAAAAAAAGTTTAACTTCTGTGTAGAAACGCACTGATAAATGATATAGTATTATTCTAGAAAATAAGATACTTCGAATTTACATTGTACTTTGCTGTACTTTTAAAACTGCGGAAATTCTAATAAGAATGCTATAATTTCAAATTTATTCATTTAATATTAAGTCTCGTCAATGACAAAAAAAAAAGTATTAGACTATTTAAGAAATTTTTCTTGTTCCTAAGAATGTAATTTGATTGAACATAAATATTTTAAGTGGTTAATTCTAAGCTGAGGAAAGAAAAATAGGCCAAGGCAGTTATCGTCATATCTTCTTCGTTCATAGAGCTTTTGATTAAACACAAACCAAAACAATACATATTAACTCAGAGCTTAATAAAAGACCCAACGTGTGTTGAATATGTTGCTTTTCTTTTTACAGATAAAATGCATATTGTCATTAACAGCCTTGTCCGTTGCGTCCAATGTTCATCATGTCGACTGGGCGGAAGAAATGGAAGACGCATTTGCAAATGACCACGAACAAAGTAAGGACAATGACCTCTTTTAACTCTTGCTTGATGTCATAGAACGTTTTTAAATTATCTTTCGCAACACATCTTTTTTTTTTTTTTTTTTTTTT